>JARHVA010008474.1:272500-481627 GCA_037957365.1 Torreya grandis | reverse complement strand
CAATCTCAAATTTTATCCCAGTGCCTTCCTTAAGCATGCTAATTTAAAATTGGTTATCCACAGTGGTGATGAAGACAAGAAAAAATGTTGAACCTAAGGAGTTAGATTTTAGAACTTTGATAATTCCTTTCTCAGAGAGGCCAAAGAAAGCAAGAACAATTTTGTGAATGGTAATATATCAAAAGGGAGAGAAGCATGAAAAAGTGGTAATTCTTGCGGTTAAAAAAGATAAGTCAAAAATTAATATTGAAGACTACTAGGTATCCAAGGTTCATTTGGGAAATCCACTATAGAAGGGATGAAAGTGGAATTATAGTTGGTGATTGGTACAATTTTTCAAAAAATGGATAAAGACAAGACAATGAAGGATGAATTGAAAGAAAAGGTAAAACAATTGAACTCAATGGTACATAGATTGATCGAGCCAAATCAACCAGATGTCACTTTATTGAGTCTTCATGATGAGACACTAGAGAGAGTAAGAGAGGTAGGCCAAATGGGCAACATAGTGAAAGATTGGATTTAAAAGGTTATTGATCAAGGAACCTCATCAATTATCACTATGGCAATAATGTTCTCCAAAATATGGCCATAATATGAACAACTAACAACAAAGGAAAGTGGATATGATGAAGAGAAATAAAATTGGGAGGAATTCATTCCCAAGTTGGTTGAATTCTCAAAATTTCCTTATATTGACCTTTTGAAAATGGATTTATTAATAAGGAATAAATCATCTATCAAATTAAATTTATTTGGGATATTAAATTTAGGATATAATATACTCAAATGTGTCTTCAGAGATTCAATCATGCAAGGTCACTTGGAAGTGATGTGATGATGGAAATTGACATTGAGGTAAAGAATTGAATTATCCTTTTGTCAATGAAAAAGATAAAAATGGGAATCTAATTTCAATTGAGACCATGATTGGAGAATTAAAATAGAAAATTTAGGAAATTATCAATATCACATCTACATTTAGTCATGAATAAATTCACAAATTAACTAAATGTCAAGTGAATGCAGATGATCTAAACATGAAGATATATGGTCTCTAAGGAAAGATTTAGGAAATGAAAGATTTAAACTACTAATCAGACATTGCCTATAGGTATGTAGATGGACTAGATGAAAATTTTATCAAGTCATTTTTCCAAAGGTTTGATGACTTCCTAAAATGGAAAGAACTATCAATACAATAATAAGAAGAATGAATAATTGTTTTCAATGTTTCTACATTTTTTTCTCTTGTTTTTTTTACCTAATTTGTATTGTTGCACTATTTTCCCCTTATAAATGTATATTATCATTCTTTTAAAATGTCTTTGTACTTTTTCCATTTTTTTTCAAGTTGTGCAAATTGATAATGTGCTTTTACAAGTAGTGTAAAAACTCCAAATGTTTTTCTCAGGTGGTGCTAAATGCTCAAAAAAATTTGACACCATTTCAAGTTGTAATTTCTTGTTGGCATTTTTGTAACCCTATAAAAAGGGAAAATAGGTGGTTTTGCACCATAGCCACCCATTTTAGCCTATAAATACAAGTTATGGATTCATATTCTAGGTTCAAAACAAATAGATTTTTGGGAAAAGTTTTGTAAATGTAGATCAAGCATTATACTCTTTAGAAATCAATACAAAGAGGTGTTCCTAAACTTTGTGTTAGTAATATCTTTTGATTTATGTAATTTTCTAAATTAAATGTATATAATTTTCATTACCATTGTTAAAAATTTCAAATTATTAATAATAATAATTATATAACAAAGTTTCTATTTGGAGTTGTAATTTATATTTCAAACACATGTGAAAATATTAGTGGGAATAGAAGCAATATTTTGTTATTTCTATTAGAAAATATAGAGGGATGTTCATTTATATTATCTAAGTTAAATAGTTTATGGTGTATGTTTTATATACCCAAGGATATGATTGTGTATTTTAAACCCATTGTATGAGAGAGATTTTACCCCTCTATAAGTCAAATTTTATCTCAACACTTTCTTCCAGTCTTAGATTTTAACTTGGTAATTTTTTTTCCTAAAACTTATCCCTTCTTTTTATCCTTATTTATATACATAATACTTTCTAAAAACTCCTTTTTTTACTTTTAGGTTAAAATTACTTCCCCATGATTTACATTACTTTGTTTTTAAATATTTTTTTCTTTTCTATTCTAGCTTTCAATAAAGGTAGGTCCACCTATTAATAGGAGGGGAACTTTGGTCCCCATGTTGTTGATGAAAAGTCATCAATGCATCTCCTTGAATTTTCTTCATGCCAATAGTTTTTTGGCACCCATCATGAGGCACATTTTTAAAACTTTCATGCCAATATTATACTAGTCCATATGACTCTACCATCATATCAAGGACAACTCTAATAGCTTGAGTTAGAATTAGAATAATCTAATCAGTTAGATATTGTACTAAACCTTAGATAAATATTTTGGGATTTTGATGAAATGTTCATAGCTTAGTTTCAAGTTATCCTATCCATTCTAAAATAAGAATTCAAACATGATAAAAGAGTAGAAAGAATGAATGCACAAAGATAGGTCCATAGAGTTCATCTAATATCTCAAAATTAGTAAACTCACATATGACCATTTTAAGCCTTCAAAATCCATATCATTAACCTAGTTTAAATTAGGATGAAGCTTTAGAGGAAGATCTAATTTCAAGATTTCAATTGTTCACTTTTGATAATAGAATAAGCAATTATTATTTTAATACTATTAAAGTAGAGATAGATATAGAAGAAACACATGTTACCATTTCCTAGAGAAAATTTGAGATTCCTTCAAGAAGAAAAGTAAGGAGATAGGCATGAAGAGAATTTATATAGCTATTAAAAAACTTTATACAACTAGAGTTTCTTCTCATGATAATTCATGCACCTCAAGCTCCATTTTTTCAACCTAATCTCAACTAGATCATGCAAACTCAAGAGGATATTTCATCATATTTGAGAAATTTCACTTGGGATAATAGGATAAGTTCAACACATTTTCATAGAGTAGTTAGAATTTTAAAATAAGAATAAGATCAGGTGGTTTTAACATAGAGAGTAGAAGCATTAGATACGTGATGATTAAAACAAAGAAGTCCAACTTAGAAAGTTATTCAACTTCAACCTACACCTCAATGCCAGTAACTTTCTTCCAAACTGATAGAAAAGAGATTCACTAGAGATATTAAGTCAAAATGTGAAGTTGACCCTTTTTATTAGTTATAAAAACATTCTAACTTAAATTTGATCCCTAAATGCCAAATAAAAATCAAAATAACAACTATTCTTCCCTTGACCTATAATAAAACCTGAAGGAGGAACTTTGACAAGCCAAACTCTTGTCTTATCAGGAACTATTATTCCCCTAAAAGCAAATTTTCAAACTATGGAATTACCATGGGGAAATGTAATTATCTGATTAAATCTAAGACAATTAAGTGACCTTACAAAGGGGTCAAGAAATAAATTTTAAAAATTTCATGGAGATGGAATACAACATCTAGATGAATGCCTTGTATCCTTCAATGTTATGTGTGGAATTTTGGGTGTCAAACATGAAGATGTTTCCATTAGACTATTCATTGAAATACTACAAGATGGGGTTACAGATTGGTTTCATCACCTCACTCTAGGATCTATCACTAAATAGAATACTATGAAGACTAAATTTGAAAATAAATCTAAGACAATCAAAGATTCCTATGCACTGCTTGCTTAACTAACACAAATGAAAAAAAGAGGTTCATGAGCCTATGAGAGAGTTTGTCACCAAATTCAATAGGTTTCTAAATAAAATACCATCCACTATATGACCATCTAATGAAACTAAAAAATAACTCTTTATCAACTCTCAATTGGCTAAAGTAAGTTGTAAATTGAGGAGGGATAGTGTAAAAAAATTGGAAGCAACTCAAAAATTGGCTATTTATGTCAAAGACAACATGATAATGTCTAGAAAACTTAAAAAGTGAACTTTAAAGAATAAAGTTCAGAGTTCAGGACAATCCTCAATAGAACAACTTTTACAAAAAATGGCTAATGATATAATGGCCTTCAAAATGCAAATACCTCAAAAGACAATTACAGCTCCATACTAAGACATTTCAAGGAGGAACTACATTCCTTTTCAAAGATATTACCCTAGATTTCAAGATATTTAACCACAACTTGCAGTTGAGGCCCCTCCCCAGCAAAACACTAATACACTTATGAACACAATCTTAGAAACTAAAGAAATGTTTGGATATAAAGAGGTTGAAGAAGAGACTAAATTATAAAACCTAAAACTTCAATAATTTTAAATTGAAGAACTTGGTGGAGACTCTGTACACATGTTTATAGAATATAATTTAGATGAAGATGGCTAAGAAGAGAATTTTGGGGATATAAATAGTCAATCCTTCATAGTTTTACCTAGAGCTTAGAATAAAAAAAGTAGTTTAGTGATTCACAAGAGGAAAATCCAAAGGTTATCCTCTCATGAGGAACTACCCCACTAATGCAAAAAAAGGAAAACAAACACTAATAGGTAGTTTGTCTAATTCTAGATTTTCTTAACCTATTGAGACCCCTTCTAGTTATTTGCATACTTATAACATAATTGATCATGTCAATAAAACAAATATTCAGATGTCACAAGTTGAATATTTGAGAACATATCCAAAATAATTAGATAGGTTAGTTGATTTCATCAAAGGTAAAAATCCAAATGCTAAAGAGGCTAATTTCAAAGGAATCCTATCTAACCCTAAAAATTATCATCTAGTCAACTTGATGGCCACATCCAAATCCAATAAATTTGACCCATTTTACATTTCCCTATTTCTCAAGGGATGCAAAGTCAGTAATTGTATCATCGACATAGGAGCCTCAGAAAATGTCATGCTTTCCAAGGTTGCTCATGATCTTGGCCTAACCTGTACTAAGACCTTTGGACATTGTTATTCCATGGAGGTGAAACAAGTTCCACTCATTGGATAGATTAAGGATGCATAAGTGGCTTTGGTATCTTTCCCCCAAAAGTGAATCAAAATCAATATTTTGGTCATAGATATTTTAGCAACTTATGGCATTATTTTGGGTAGAATTTTTTAAATGAATTTGGAGGTGAAATCCAAATGGATTTATCACACACTATGATTATAATCAAAGGATTCAAATAATATATTGATCCTAAATTTAAAATAAAGTACACAGTGAAAAAGGTTGATGATCTTAGAGTAGATATTTTATATGAAGATGCAGGGACCGGTAACTATTTTTTGATGATATAGAAAGATATAGAGATACCTAAACTCATGCAATCATATTAAAATGATGTTTGGATAATGGAGTTTTATGGTAGTTATTGACCAATAGGTTTAGGTGTAGGAGTAATCTTGATATTTCCATCTAAGGAAAATTTTTCTTTTTCTTATAAGTTACAGTTTGATTGTACCAATAATACAACTACATATGAAGTAATTTTGTAGGGATTGCATGTAGCAGAAGAGATAGGAATCAAGAATTTAAAAGTTTTGGGTGATGCTAAACTAATTATGAATCAAGTAAATGGTTAATACCAAGTGAAAAATGATCATATAAACCATTATAAGAATAAATTATGGGATAACATTAAGATATTTGATGTTTTATCTATCAATACAATTCCTCAAAAACTTAACACTAAAGCTAATGCCTTGGAAGTATCAACTTCTTTTATGATTCCTCATGTAGATATTCATACAAAAATATATAATTGAGCTAATATACAAACTAGTGTCCTAGATAATGTGGATAACTAGTAAAATTTTAATATTGATTAGTAGATTATCTCTTCCTTGAGAAAGTGGACATTTTCAAAAATTTATACTTTGAAGGAAGTGACTCTTTATATAGATAATCTTTAGTTCATACATGAAAAGAGAGAATAATTGACGAACAAGATGAAGAAGATGTTATCAATTTGAAAGGAAATAAAATTACTAAAGGTCTAGCTCTTTAGAAGAATTATTTGATAAACATGATATATTTATAAAAAGTAAAATGTAAAAAGGATATCTTGATTCTGTTGACTATGAAAAAGTAAACATTAGTTCAGAGGAACATCCTAGGTTCATAAATATTTTAAAATATTACTCACTTGAATAAAAATGGACATTTTTTAGCCTTATCCATAAGTATATTAATCTACTCATGTATGCATATGTAGACCTTAAGTCTTTTCATCTTAAAATGATGAAACATACAATTATTTTAAAGCCTATTATAAAACCTCTTGGACAAAAATTGAGACAATATAATCCTAAAATTACAAGAATAATTTTTTATTAAATGAGAAAGATACTTGATGATCATATTATTTTCTCTATCCACCATTCAACTTGGGTAGCTAAAATAGTACCAATTTGTAATAAGAATGGTGAAATTAGAATCCATGTCAATTTCAAGAACCTCAACCAAGCATCCCTCAAAGATAATTTTCCACTTTCAGTCATGGATCAAGTTCTCTAGGTAGTAATAGGTGTTGAGATGCTTTTGATGCTTGATGGTTTTTTAGGATATAACCAAATTGAGTTTAACAGGGAAGATAGATATAAAACAACTTTCACAAAACCTTTGGGCACTTTTTCATATAGGCAAATGACATTTGGATTTATCAATGCAGGAGCTACTTTTTAGAGGCCAATAGATTTGGCGTTTAAAGAATTGAAGAATGAAATCATTATAGTGTACCTCAATAAACCGATAATTTTTTCAAAAAAGTAAGAAGATCACTATGTGCATTTAGATAAAGTTTTTGAAAAGTATCATTTACATGGAATTTATATTAACCCTAAAAAATATATCTTTACAGTAAATAAAGGTAAAATTTTAGGTCATATTATTTTGAAATAAGGAATAATAAGGGATCTAAAAAGGGTTCAAGTGATTTAAAAACTTTCCCTACTGACTAGTTAACCAAGAGTGCATTTCTACTTTGGGAAAGTGATTTTTTTAGTAGATTGATTCCTGATTTTGTGAGATCACCAGAGATATTTTAGATATGATGAAATAAAACCTTATTTTAAGTGGAATAATGAATATAAATAATCATTTTAAAATATAAAGACAACTATTTTTCATGTGCTGACATTGGTTTATAATAACTTTAAGAAAGAATTCATTATTTGTTGCTATGATTCAAGTAATACACTCTCAATAATATCGATTCAAAAAAATAATGAGGGTATCTAATCCCCAATTTCCTTCATGAGTTTTAATCTAAAGGATTATGAATTGAAGTATTCTCTTGAGTAAAAGGTAGTGTTGAAAATAGTCAAAAAATTTAGGTATTACATATTGCATTCACATTATGTGGTTATGGTAACAAGTACAATAGTAAAATACATTTTGAGTCAACAAAAACATAGTTCTAAAAGAGGGAATTAGATATCTAAAGTGAAATAATATGATCTCGAAATAAAACCTACAAAATTAGTTCAAGGAAAATGACTATGTCACCTCATGGTAGATGTTGTCACCAAATATTTCACCCTATAGTAAGGTTTTTAAGCCTATAGATTTGGGAAACATTGGAATACTTCTAGGTATGTGGGTTTACCTGTGATAAAAGTAGACCTCTAGGTTTAAGGGTTAGTTCCCTAAATATACCTTGAAATGATTATCACCTACTTAACTAATTACTTGTGGGAAAAGGGATAGAAGTTTGCATGAAATACAGCTAACCTAAAGTGGTGATACACTAGGATTATTTCCACAAGACCATGATATTTATATCATAAGGAAACAAGATCTACAAACCAACTTCCAAGTCCTATGGGGTAATAACATAAGTGTTTCAACATAGAGGTGATATTCATGAGCCAACATAAGGTAAGTGAACTAGAGGGAAGATTTCACACTCTAAGAATAATTTAACAATTTAAAATATCATAACACACTAAATACACTCAATATGACCTATTAAAATAGTAACTATTACATAAACATGAGAAGATAAGGAGAAGCAAGGATAGGGGATTATCACTTAACATCACCATAAATCAATTTGTATGCTTAGACAAATGTTAATGAACTCAAAATAAGACTTTAATTAATTTTTAAAAGGTAAAATAAAATGTCAATCTAGCATGACTTTGCCATACATGGTGTGGTATTAGTCTACAAGAGCCAAAAAAGCTACTACTTATAAAATTTGAGAGAGAAGAGAGTGAAGTCTAAGAGTCATTAGAACATGTTTCAAGATGAAAATATGAGTTAAATCTAAAATATTATGAATATTTAGATATACCATGCAAGGTCTCATAGGAAAAATTTCCTTCAAAGGCATGAAACTCTTGAAATGTGGCATACAACTCTTCATTTGCATGCCTAGCAATTGCCTTCATCATTTGATATCCTTGGAATGATAAATAGTAGACTAAAGATATATTTTATGATTTAAATAAGAGGTATGGGTTTTATACATTATCCAACATGAATTGGATGTGTCCCTAATCATTGATATTCTTTTGGACATGAGTTATCATTGTTTGTAGTCCAAATAACTCTTTTTTCACTCACCCTTCATACTTGACACCAAATTTGTCTTTATTTTTACAATAAAATCCTTAAATAGGAGTTTATGACACTTTTAAATATTTATCATGGCCTTATATTACTTAGGCATACCTTAACATGGCTCCTAATTGGAGTTTTCACCTTCTCACTTGTTTGTTCACTATGCTAGTTTTGACTAGCTGAGATGAAGGTACTTGGAGAGGCACTTGTCAGATATTATACTATAATAAATGGACATGAGAGGTTATATAAACACCCAAGATATCTCTTAAAGTGACTTTCATTTCTTTTAAACCTTCTATACATTTAAAACACCAAAAATAGTCAAGAAATTTAATTTCAACCCTATCTGTATAAGTAGGGTAGAACTCAAGTTGATGATATGGAGCCTTGTAAAGTCACATACAATATATAATCATCTACCAAGTCATTATAGATCATATATATTACCCTTATTCTTCATTTTACCAATCGGGTCCTTAGCAAGCATTTTGGAGGGTTTTGAGTACTTATGACCCTTAAGGTTTATTCATAAATATATAGCTTTCAATTTGCAAAAAAATTACAAATATAATTTATTAAATACCTCTTTCAACATCCCCAAAATCCTAATACTCCCATGAAAATTTTCCATGTAGGTGCGAACATCTTAAGTTAGCTTCTTGAGCTTTGTTCTACATTCTACATATCCTGAGATGGTCTCAAGACAAAATATGTCTTCCCTATGGTATCTTTTAATTTTCAACAGCTCAAAAACACCTTATAACTCCCCATGTAGGTGTCCCAATCATTTTAAATTCTCACCAAATGTTATAAGTGAAAACATAACCCATTAGGGCTTTAAGCCTAATCAAGGCCTAATAGGATTTGACTTCATCCATATGGGTTTGGACCACCCTGTTATATTTCTAACCTCTATGAAGCCTTTATCATGTTTTTTCATGTATAATACATCTCTCAACATATTATTTAAATATTTTCATAGCTTCTATCTTACCTTTTCTCTCCTTTTCTCAAAACCTATATATTTGTACTCTTAGGGAGTGCCCTCTATCTGAGACAAAATAGAGGGCACTTACTCTATTGACTTAGCAAAAGTGAACATATGATGGAATTATAAAAGTGTTAGGTATACTCTATGAAAAATTTTAGGGATTTTTATTATCTTTATCACCTCTAACTATCTCAAAACCTAAGATAGATTCATGGGGAAGCTCATTGTATACAGGGTCTTGAATGTGGGTTGTGTGTTGCACTTAAAAACCTCTCCATTTCTTTTTTTCACTAAATGAGAGTATCTTGAGATGGATACTATAATTTTCCACGTGTTCATAATACTTAAAAACTTCCTATCATCCATACTTTCATCTTCAACCTAGGTCTTTGCTCAACTAAGCCTGATTGGTAGATTGACTATGTTTTACCTCAAATAAGGGGCATTTTGTAGGTGTATTTGCATGATAGACCCTATATAAAAGGCCTATATAGTTTATTTTATCATTCTAGTTTACTTTTATATTTCATATAGACTTTTTATCACCATATACATGTTAGGATACACTCAAGTCCCTTTTTTAGCTCATTATCATGATATAGTTGATTGTAACTACCTAATTTGGAGCAAGTAGGGGTCCTATAGGTGTGTTTTAACATTGAGATATGTTACACATGGTATATGATCTATTTTAGGTGTTTTTAACTAAATTTTAGTGGCAAAGGTTATTATTTTAGACCTTATATCCCAAAGATTCACTTTATGAACTTATAAGCACCTATAGTCAAGTTATTGGTAAGCTTTTCTAAGAAATGACACACTTGTAGGTGTTGATGGAGGATGATACCATGAAATTAAAAAATTATTAATTATTTTTGAAATAAAAATGTCCTCCTCAACTCAAAATTACCACTCAATCATGGATGCATGATTCTACATTACCACCTTGGGATGTGAAGGTCACTTAGAAGTTCAAATCCTGTAAAAGACATTGAAAAACTCTAGTGAACAAAAACATGAATTTAAAACCTCGCTTTAATCTCTTGTGGGACCAAACACCCACTCTCATCTTCTAATATATTACCCATGTATAAGGGATACAATATTAAATCATCAAAACTTATCTAGGCTCCATGTTTGTTCATCTTATAACATCATCAAAAGTGTTGAGGGATATGTTTTGGAACTTTTTAGGGAACTTTTACCTAAAGCTCAGTCCTTCAACTTGGAGGTGGATTTAAATATTACCTACTTTCCTATGACCTAAAACATGGTTATAAAGGTATTTAAAACATCTTCAAACCTAATTAAGGTATATAACATGTTTGAACATCTATATACAACAATCTCAAGTCTCTCTAAGATCCTATAGATGCACAAATAATAGCATATGAGACAATGAATATAGAAAGTGGAAAATGTGCATGGTGAAGGATAATATAACTAGCATTAGACACTCCATAAACTTTAAATTCGTGTTTAGAACATTGAAGGGCTTGACATAAGTTTTCACACCCATTTTAATGTGACATTCTCTTTAGAATGTTGATACAGTTGTAGGAAAGATAGTGAATGTAGATAAGGGTTATATGCATGGAATGTAACCTTATAGTAGATATTGATCCTACTCACCTTATTAAAATGAGTCATTTCAACCATTAATGGCTTGAAACCAATTCCAACATGATTGACTCTCTCCATGAAACCTGTAGGTGCTCATTCATGGTGTATGACTATGCATATATGAGGGTTAACTATCATAGTATATAGTATGTTGTTTTAAGGGAATTTGTTTGATTTTTAATGCTCCAAGATGATTTTAAATAACTTGGGAATCTTCATATACATTTCATGAACGTTCTCACACTTCAAGACACCATGACTATAGATTAAAACTTGTAGAAAATTTGACCATGTGTCACATATTGACTGTAACCTTCATTATGTTAGCTTGTGAGATTGAACTTGGAAATAAAAATATTATCATGATATATGATATGCATGAGAAATCATATCATCTCAATTTGAATCCACTATAGATAAAAAATGCCTACCATTGATGAATTTTGACTGCAACCTCACTAACATACTCCACCTACAACCTAAGAGGTTTCAACTCATCAAATGACTTTCATACATGAAACTAAATATGAATAACATGAGATAATTAATTATAAATCCTATGTAAGCCATTTCACCAATTTTATTATACAAACATTCTCAAATAGAGGTAAAACTTGAAGGGTGTAGGGATTAGCTAGAAAAATAAGATAGTCAACTTTTTAAGACTGGTTCATAAAGTATAGGAAACCATTCTTCCAAATCCAAAAATGAAAATTAATTAGACCAAGTTGAATATCCACCACCAAGATCATTTGACCTAGAATTCCTTTTACTAATCATACCATCCAAAGACCTGTTGAATAGTTTTTCTTACCTTGTGGAGTAATGGAGAGATAAAATGGTTTCTATCCAATTTTAGCACTTGAAAATATATCAAGCATGGAAATGGAGTTAGGGAAGCTTAATTATCACTCCATAATATTATCTCACATGCCACTCTCTCTCATAGGACATACAACCTTTAAAACTCCTTCTTTTCACTTGTTTTCTTGATTTTTAGTTAACACCTACAAGTTTTCAGTTAGTCCTAACATTTATGACAAGGAATCTAACATATTATATGTAAAAAGGAAGTTTAGAACACATGGACACTAAATAAAACCATATCACCTTCATTTATGACACTTAAGTGACATAAAATGACATAATGACTAAAAAGGACTATGACCAAGGCTAGAAGCACATTAAATCACATCAAATGAACCATGAGACACCCTATGATATTATAATATAACCCTATATCAAGTATTGGAATATATGGGGTTGACTCATTTTGACTTGTTTTCAAATGGTTAATGTTATTGATGACTTCCCAAGGGTGGTATGCTTGTTATTCCAAGACCAATAGCCTATTCTTGTCCATTGGGCCATGGAGTCAACTATACACTAGTTTGATGCAATTTTACTTTGACATCACACCAAACACAGAGGAAAGACACAAAAAATAAGACACACAAAAAATAAACACACATGTGTTCAACTATAATATTTATAGAACACACACAACTGAAAGAAAGACACACACACCTAATCTACTATTTACAAAACCTCACTCTTGAAGTGGAAAACATCTTATCATACCTCAAATAGGGTTAAATATGGTTCCTCTTGTATCTTTGTCACTCCATGAAGGTAATCTAAAATGTGAAGCATGCTCATCATTAACCATTTAGATATGTGTATGGTCAAGAGGCTCACCAACTCTATGCCTTCTCATGCCTACAAGTGGGATATTTGGATCCTTCATGAATGCTCTTCCTTTCTCTCTAAGATCCTTTATTGAGGATAAAAGTTATTTGATCTTTATCATCTTTGATATGTCTTCTTCAAACTATAGATTATAATATATGGTAATTGATTTAACTTTGTGCTCTTCTAGGTAGGCATGTGCTTGATGTACATGGTCATCATGTTCTTCTCCTTTATATTCCACTACCTCTAAATGTGAATCAACATCAAATTTAGATTTTTATTGTCCTTTAGGCATAAAAACTCCTACCATGACTCCATTCTCCATGATTAAAACTTCTTGGGAAATAAATTCATCAAGATCTTTCATGACTATAGACTTTTAATCAGTAGAAATTCATTCATTTTCATGTTTGAAAGAACACTTAATAACTTGTTGATTAGTCTCATTAGCAATTTTGATATTAGACATGCAATCTCTTGGAGAAAAAGGAGTATCACCTAACTTATCAAATTCTTTGAATGTGATATTAAACCTTTGCGATAGTTCATCCTCATTCATAAAATGACACTCTTTTCCATGCTTGATGAGACACACAACACCTTGTTTGTTAGAATAATTAGCAAACACATCAGATTTAGACTTCTTATGAAGGGAAATAACATTACCTAACTGGAAAACTCTTGACATATGGCATTAAACCTTTTCCATAAGTCATCCTCCTCTCCCTCATGAGTGTCATCATCAAGGGTAGCTTCATAAATAGTAAGAAGAAAGAAATCATTATTCTCACTATGGTGACCAATTAGTTTATTGAATATATCATCATCATATTCATGAATCATGTAGTTACATTCAAAAACTTATTAGAAATAATGTTTGACACTTACCTCAGCTCCCTGAAATGGCTCTTCATGTATAATACAAGTATTAAGGTCTTTTTATTCAAACTATGCATTTGGATCATGATCATAATAATATATGCCATATTCATATAGAAACAAGTCAATTATGCCCTCAATATTGGAATAAGCACAATTATCCATATTAGATTCTTCTTTCTCATTGATCACATAATTTAAGTTAGAGTTTACTTCAATATAGGGTTCAATGTGAAACCTTTTAAGAGGTTGAGTTTTTATGGTCACCTTGGTTACATACCTTGTATTAAAGGCCAAGAAGGAATAATAAACTAAGATATATACACATATCTTGGATGTAAAGTCCCTTGAAAGATAGATTGCAAAATGAGCAGGAAGGTCTACAACAACATTGTCTTGGAGGATATGAAAACTAGCATAGTCATGAAGGAAAACTTTAAAATTTATGATCAACCCTATTATATTAGTAGGTATAACATCTGTCTAGATCACTCCTTTAATATGGGGTTCATATTTTAGGCCCAACTTATCAGTTACAACCTTGGGTATGGTTGATCTAGAAGCACCACTATTAACTATGCAATTATGTACTAGTTTTTCACCCACTATGAGAGTAAGGTAGAAAGGTGGAGGATTATTAGCTTTAGTAGATGGTTTAATAATGTTATTAGGGGAATTTTTAAGATAAACATGACCATGACATTGAATTGAAGGTGAAGGACTATTAGGAATAGTGTATAACTATTTTTGCAAAATCTCTTTTTGGCTAGGCATATGAAGGACATCCCATAAAGAGATAGATGCGTTATCATTATTCAAAGAATCCAATATGTTTAGGGAAGTATTAATCACCTTCTCTTTAGTCCTTGGAGGCAAGGAAGTTATTATAACTTGAGTAATAGAATCACTTTGAGTAGAGCTTAACATATTTTGATTTGGAGGAGGTGTAGGTGTGTTTAGGACTACCATGATTGAAACCATGCTTGGATTCCTTATAGAAGGATTATATGAACTTTTAGGCATGATATTATCACCTCCTAAATCCTTCCTATTGTCTCTAGTGTTATGTATAACATATGTTCCTTGATTGAGCACAAATGTATCTTTGACGAAGAAGTTAGTGAAGCTTTCTCCTTGAGGTTATCAATCCTCATTTTATTACATCATGACTTCATCTTCAGTTGATAGGAGAGGATTGAATCATCCTTTAGAAAATATATCTTGCTTTACACCTTCATTTTAATCTATGAATTGGCCTTTTTTCCAATTTTTTCATTGCACTAAGTTTCTATGCACTGGTACCATCTCTTTTGCATTAGTATTAGAATTAGGATTGTACACATTGGTATGCCTATTGAAGTTAGGATGCCCTTAACATCTTCCTCTGCCACATTTCTGAACATATTGTTCTTAATAGGGATATGGATTTTTATGAGTACCTTGTTTCACATTTTATTGTCTAAGATGAGCTCTTAGCATTTGAATTTTTACATATATATCTATGACATCATCTGCCTTCTTAGGAAAAGTTTTAGGCTTAATATATGCATTAATAATTTGATAAATGTTTGGAGTATTAGTAGGAGTATTAGGAATAAAGGGAATATACACTTTAGGAGGAATATTTCCTACTTGAATGAGGCCATTATCATATCTAATGGAAATTTCATATGCTTTGGGAAGAGTGAAAACACCCATGTATTTAAGCATGATGGAAATATCAGTACCAATGTCTCTCAAGTATGTGGGGAACACAAAGGTAGAAGGTGGTATCATGGGAGGAGGTAATCTATACCAAGTCTTTTCAAACCTCTTATTGAAATCATGCATTGTTTCCTTGGGGACTCTATTGATCACATTAAACTAATGTATGAGAGAAATATGGTCACTTTCATCTTCAAACCTTGAATTCAACAATATTCTAAAGTCATCCCATGATGTGATTCATCCATCGAGCAAAGTCATATACCAATTAAGTGATTTCCATCTAAGTTACATGATAAGGAGTCTAATGTAAATATTATCTTTAGTGACATTATGGAAACTACAAAAATTGGAGATATCCTTAATGTGTTCACTAGGTGTGGCATGACTCTCACCATTGAATGTGGGCACATTATTTGTAGAATTAGGGGGAATGTCATCATATTATTCAAGATGAATTGGATTTTTAGTATTATAGGTATGGAATTCATGTGGCCTATCCATGATGGGTTTGTAGACATTTAAAAACTACACCATTTTAGATGTCAAAATGCTTGGAATGCCTACCCGATGTTGAGGCTAGTTGACCACCTAGTTGACTTAGAGTATTTATTAATTTACTAACTTAAATTTTTTAATCACTCCTTTTTAACCCATTTTTTTCTAGACTTTGACCATTGACAGTTAGACTAACCATCAATGGTTAGCCTAACCATCGATGGTCAAGTCTTCCAAGCCTACTTTTAAAGCATTACTAGTTGTACAAGATAAGCATGGTATATTTAAAAACTTCCATTTTGAGATGAAAACCAAATTTAAAGCATAATAATTATCAAATTTATCCTCTATCCAATTAGTAACTTCCTCCTACATATTTAGTAACTTCATCCTATAAAAAGAGAGAAGTAGGAAGTGAAAAAAGAGAGAACTGTAGCAATTCATGTCCAAGCTATCTTGCATCTAGGTATCCAAAATACCTTGAACAAGAAATAAACATCTATATAGACTCAAAAATTTATTGGTATTACTTTCAAAGGCTAAATTACTACCACTTTGGCCAAATTACTTCAGCCTTCCACCACCAAGTTACAAGTATCTCTTATTTTCTTTGATTGATATTCCATTTCTAACCTTCCTACCCTATCAAAACCATCAATATCTTATTTTCCATTCCCCTGATCCATAAAACACTTTTTCTCTCAATTACCCAATCTATAATCCTTTTTTATCACTCTTGGAATCACATAGGTAAGTGTTGATATTTAGCCCAACTATCGATAATCACCTAAATTGTTGATGGTCACCCAACCGTCGATGGTTAGCCCAATCACTAATGATTCACCCAACCATCAATGGTCACTAGGGTATAAAATAACAAGTCATTTTCATCCCCTTGACCCCAACCAAACCCTATTTTCTATGTTCCTGCCTATTCACATAGACTTTTCTATTTTTTTGAAATTGACCCCAACTATAATAGCATGAGTATTGACCTAATTTTGCTATATTTTGTGATTTTGTTTAAAAATAAATTTACTTCCATCTCATTTTAAAAGTATTTACTTTTCAATTATTGAATGAAAATTTCCTTTCTTTTCATTTATATCTACTTAATTATTATAAATAGTGGATTGATAGCCTCCTAGAAAACATATGCTTCTTGGATATAGCTCACACTAGGTAGTCCACTTAACCATCCATCTAAAAACCCCTTTTATAGTGTCTTTAATATCTATAGGTTATTCCTTCCGAGCTAAAGAGGAGTTAACACCATCGTCTGGATCATGTGTGCACTTTACTAGGTATTATACTATACACCATATTACTAGTTTCATTACTTGCTTCCAAATTAAGAAAAGAACATAAATTAATCTAAAACATTTTGGCATGCTTGGTGGGACCTAGAATCCATTTTTATTCCTTTATTACATTCTCATTGAATGAAATCTAAAATTTCTTTTGGGCTTAAAATAAACCTTTTGCATACATTGATTACTTGCTTGTCTTAGTTCATCTAGTAAATTAAAATCAAAGTAATTAATCATATTCTTCACTCTTGATATCACACAATTATCCAAACCACATAGTAAATGAACACATAAAAACATACTTGAGACAAGTCCCAACTAGGATTTCATCACCTAACAGTAAACCTTACCCTTTCCCAACAATCCTACTTAGAGGTCATTACCAAGGGGAGAACCAACTCAACTCTTTGGTTGAGTATAAAATCTAAGATTTAGTATATTTTGGCTAAGCACACAACACCCTAGTTTTTGTGGTGTGTGAAGTGAGGTGGTAGGTATTAATACCAAGCCACATGTTAAAAATCAATACATATTTCTCTCTTGAGCACCTAAACATAACCTAAAACCAACCTTAGATTTCCTCTTTAGTACCCGACCTACAAATCAATTCATTATTCACACTTTATAAGGAATAAGCCAAAATTAATTTAAAAATAACCCTAGGTTATTAAATACACTTTAGTGTATGTTTGATTTCCTTGAGTTCTTTTATTTTTCTTACTCTTTATTTGATGTGTGAGTCTCATCATTTTATCTCCTATTTCATCTCATGGTCTTTACTAGATAACAATTAAGGAATTAAAACAACCAACAACCACCTTATTCTTCTTCCTCCATGGAATATACCTCTGATGTTGAGGATTCCCCTCATTTCCCCCCTCCTACTAAGCCTCCAATCATTGTCGAGGGTGATTTAGATTTTACAACCTTCTTTGACAACAACCCCATGGATCTTCAACATTACCTAAACATCTTATCTAAACATACCCCTTTTAATTCAATTCCTCCTATAGATCCTCCCTATGGTATACCCTCCCATCTTTTGGTGGGTACCACCTCAACCCAACCCATGCTCACCCAAGCCTCTTCTTTTTCTAATATCCTACCTACTACCACTCCCCAAACTCCATCCAACATCCCAACCAGTGAACAAACACCTACTGCCCCAACCAATACCATTAAAATTGGGTTAACTTTTTCCCTTATTACCTATACTCCTTTTACCATGTGAATATCCTCTACCCCTATTTATACTATTCACCTTAACTAAACCAACCCACTAATTTCTACCCCACTTTAGAGTTTGGTACTTTCCATATCTCCAACACTCCCACCTATTAGCACTAGAGTTACCACCCATCAATAACCAACTAGCACTTTCATACCTCTAACCCAATATACATCCATACCACCATCCACAAACCTAAACATACCTATATATCAACCTACATCAGCCCCCACCCCCACCCCCACAAGTACCCACAACATCTTACCCATATGTGTCTAACCCATAAGGATACATAACAACTTCCACCCAACCATTTGTGCCAATCAACCATTATGCAACACTATCCCAACCTCCTATGACCACTTACCAATATTGGGCTTTTTCAATACCCTCTATCACTTATCCATACATTCCCACCACCAAACCTCAATAAAGCTTATGACCTTAGTTTTTTGCTTCCCAACCTCAAATAGATGTGGTCTAGATGTTAATGGACAAAATGACCAACTTGTAATCATCTATCTTTGTGTCTCATAACCTTTTATCCGATGGTCAAAGTTGTAATTAACCCATCAATCCATCCATTCCTATCTATGCTTATCCTCCTCAATGGGAATTACCTAACTTTTCTAATTCCAAGGTAAGGAGGACCCCCAAAAATATTTGAGAGAATTTCATCATTTTTGTTATTTGATTGCATATGTTGTTTCTCTCCTCCTTCATACCTTCCCCATGTCTTTATCAAAACCAACCCTTGACTAGTATAGTGCCCTTACCAAGCACTCCATCTTTTCATTCTCCCAACTTTCCCAAATATTTTTAGATCATTTCTCAATAAATATATCTAAAATGGTTTCTATTACCAACTTTTATTGTATTAGGAAATTTGATGATGAATCAATTATTTATTTCATATCAATATGAAGAGGACTCATAAACTAACTTACTTTTTCATTACACCAATCTGAGTTGATTGAGGTCTTCTTTTGGGGTTGTGCCAAACATATTTCCCCTACTCTTCAAGTTCAAAATTTTAGAAATTTTGATGAGACATTCACCATGGCATGTAAACTTGAGAACCAAGCAATTGATGAAGGGAAATTGAAACTACAAAATAAGAATTCTAGATTTAAATCTAATGATCCTTCCTCTACCAAAACTACTAACTAATCCAACCATCCCAATACTAAAGCAAAAGCATTTGCAAACTTAGTTGTCCTAAAAATTGCTCCACCACTAGCTGTCAACCAACCCCACCAAGCTAATTCTTCCAACCCTTCTTACCAACAAAACCAAAACCAAAACTGAGCTCCTCTAGAACAATACACTCCCATAGGGGAGTCTTATGCTTCAGTTTTAGACAAATTTCTCAAATCTAACCTCATTCAACTTCGACCTATAAAACCACCCCAAAAATTTGATGCCTCTCACCCTATGCCTAGTTGGTACAATAAAAATGACCATTGTGCCTTTCACCGAGTCATTGGAAATGACATCAATAGATGCAATACCTTCAAAAGTCTAGTCCAAAACTTAATTGATAATGGAGAACTTGCATTTGATAATCCCAATGCACCTCCTAATGAATACCTTGACATATTTCATAAACCTTTTCCCAATCATGGTCCTTCTACCCATCACCATGATAAAAAATTACAATCATCTCACTCTCATGATTCACATACAATCAATGTTATTATTAGTGAGCCCATTATTGAGGATACCACTACCAAGACTACTTATTCCTCCATTTAATTTGTGGAAGTTGTGGAATCACCTTCTATTCTTTTGAATACTCAAAAAAAAGAATCGACCACCCATCTCTCTTCACCTAATGAGGCTTTACCTTCATCCACCTCTCCTTTGATGGAAACACCAAAGGAGACAACCTTTTCTTTAACCATTTCTTCCACTCCACCCATTGAAGTGGAAGGAATACCTTCCATTCCTTTGGACACCCAAACCAAGGAAGAAACCATGTCTATATTTTCACTTGAAGACACCTTACCTACCTCTCCCATCATAGACCAATCCATTCCCTCTTTAGAAACCATCTAATAAGATAAAGTTACCTCATCCACCCAACTACCAATTTTGGAACATCCCATCAAGAACAAGGATGAAGGATCCATTCCCTCTTCTCCACCTAAGGGATTAATTTTTGAAACCAATGACCAAGGAACCAAACCCATCTACAAGACATTTTTTAGACTAGTCCAAAGTCTAGAGATCACCCCTCAACCCAACTTTGATAGAGCCACCTTTTGGCATCATCTTGGTCTCCTATACCAAAACAAATCTAAATCCTCAACCTCACTTGAATCCACCCTTAAACCCATTGTTACATCTCCATCAAACACCTATTCCTCTAAAAACATAGGAGAACAAATCCAACTACCTTTATCTAAGATTGTCAAATCACCTATTTCCCCTCTTACCAAGCCTATCAAGAATCTAGGAATTCTTCCCACACATAGTCAAACTCACCCCTCTTTAAAATTAGATATAACACCATCTAATCCACCAAAAAAAACCCCACCAAAACCAATCAATAAGGTAGAGTTTCCCAAACCTTAACCTTTAAATAGACCCATACCACCTCCTTCTCACTTTCTTTCTATCTTATAACTTCATCCTTATACCATCCCAATTACCTATTCTTCCTCTAGTAAACCATCCCCTTTTTATCTACCTACACCTACCCCTACCAAATCTTCTAGTTCTCCTTCATTCTTAACTAACTTATCCACCTATACTTTCCCACATATATCCAACCCATCATCATCTAAATCTTCCACTTCCACATCATTTACCTTTAATTTAACCATAACTAAGAAATCCCAACCACCAACCAAAACCATCCCACCATCTACAACTTATAAGGTGAAAACTACTTATAAGAAGGCTCGCATCCCTAATAATATAAACCCATCACCTCCAACACCTTTGAATTAATCTTACTCAATCATCCTACAAATGTTGTAGTAAACTTATTTCATTAGCTTACCACCTATCAAACCATTTAACCCATCCAATACCAAACCTTCTTGGTTCAATGATAAATTGATTTGTTCATACCATAGGGCACTAGGATATGACTTAGAGAACTAAAAATCTCTCCAAGCACTTATTCATAGCCTATATAATGAGGATGATCTATTATTTGATAAACCTATCTTACCCCCATTACCAATCCTACCATAAACCCAACCAACCTAGCATTTACGTACTCCCCCACTCACATCTAAGAATGAGGGGAAAGAACTGAAGTGACCATCAAACCTAGAAAATCCCCTCATCTACACTATTCATATGGTTACCCAATCTCAATCCTAATATAAGGATAAGGTAAAAGCCAAAGTCTCCATTCCTTGGACATATCCTTCAACCCCTCAACATTCTAACCAAACCCAAACACATACACCTTCAACCTCACCTTCACAAGCACCAAAACCCAAAGTATCTATTTTAATACCCTCTCCCTCTAATCCTTCTGACTAAATCAAACGTATCATATTAAAATAGCTTCACTAAACACTATTGAAAATGAGACTTTATGAACTAATCAACACCTTACCTCACCATCATTAGGCACTGATGGAGGCTCTATAATTTATAGAGGTTTAACTAGAAGAACCTCAACCTCTTGCACCTTTTGTGAGAGCCCTCCAACTTTCTTCCTTCATCACCTTTTATGTTTTTAAAATACCTCCTATTCATCCTAAGGCTTTTATACTCTCCTCTTTATCAACACATACATCACACTTACATAAAAAGGGTAATTATTGATAGAGGAGATAGAATCAACATCATCTCATCCCATGCTTATGACCAATTATAGCTATCCAAGAATATCATGTCAAAAATCACAGTGGTTCTTTGATCCTTCAATGATACCATGGCCATAACCTTGGGGATATTTATCCTTCATATATACTTGGGACCTCACACTATTCCCAAAATATTTTATTTTTAGAGGGTGAGTTCTAATATAGTGTGTTGCTTAAATGCCATTGGATTTGTGCCATGAGTTGTATCTCTTATACCTTACATCGACGTGTTAAATTTGAAAATGAGGGTCAAGTTTTTACCTTCAAATATGATACTAGTTATTTTTATACTTATAATATGACATATCAACCTCATGACATAATTATTCCTCTACCATCAAATACTCACAACACTACCTCAATGCCAACCAAAACTAACAACACTCCTATTCAAAATAGTGTTGAAGTTTCAACTAGGTCATCTATCCCTTCTTCCTAGATTCCTGTAGAGGACCCTTTGCAATCTATGTTTCAACATCTCTCTCTTGGGGAATATCTCCTTTTAGATTTGAATGATTTCCCTACTCCCCAAAAGTATGGGAACCTCAAACATGACCTTTCCTAGGATCTGACATTAGAACCATCATCCCTTTTGGGCTCCCTAACCATAAAAAAAAAATTATTTATGGGGGACTTGATCATCCACTTCTTCCACCCACCACTTCCTCATCTATTTGATCATTCACCTCTACCTTCTCTTATCTCAAAAAACCAACATTTTCTAAAGCCTACCTTTATAAATGTTATTAAAAGGGATTTGGTCTCAAAATTTATGAACAAGGACCTCATGAGCTACCTATAATCAAAAATAAAAAACCTCATGAGTTATTTAGACTTGGGTTTGTACTATTGTCCCCCAAAAATATCACTCATTTTTGGGACAACATTTGAACTATTTTGGTCCTATAGACCAAAATTGTGTCTTCCCTTTCCAAAATTTGTCCTGGGCATTCAAATTCCTCATTTTCCAAACTTCTCAAGAATCTATGAACTCTGCAAGCAGGTTCATTTCTACTGGTTCAAAGGCTTATGTAGGTGGGTTCAATCAAAAGAATTAGTTTCCAACACTTTCAGGATTGGTTTAGTGCCTTTGTTCAATAAAAAAATGTTCAAAGGTGGGTTCAACCAAGCGGTTCAATGCTTTGGTTCATTCAATTGGTTCAATCGGCAAAGTTCATCGCTTTGGTTCAATCAAATGGTTCAGTGCTTTAGTTCAAGGCTTCATTTGAACCATTGAACCAAAGCTTGGTTTAGTGGTTGGTTCAATGTCTTTTTGGTTCAAAGGCTTGGTTCATCCACTTGGTTCATTCAATTAGTTCATTGACTTGAACCATCAGCTTGAACCATTTTGCTTCAAAGCTTGGTTCATTAGCTTGGTTCAACAGAGTGGTTCAATGGAGCGGTTCAAAAGATTGGTTCAACATTTGGTTCAATCAAATGGTTTAATGACTTGGTTCAAGCAAATGGTTCAATTAGACAATTCAAAAGTTGGTTCATCACCTTGGTTCATCAGCACGGTTCAAAGGAGTAGTTTAATGCAAAGGTTCCAAGAAGCCTCCCAAAAGATAAGTGGCCTTGCGGAGGGCACTTGGTTGACAAAAACACCCTTCAAAAGGGTCATTTTCAAAGAAGGCCACAAAGGTAATTATTTAAAATTTTGTTTAAGGAATTCAAAAAAAACTAAGGCAAGAAGCAATTCCTTTAGACTTTTTGTCTGAAGGAATTTGGGAAAGTAGCTGCGGGTAGAAAGCTCGAAGAAATTTCCAAAGAAGCAAAGGCAAAGTGATCAAACAATTCCATAGAATTTTTGTCCATGGGAAATGTCTATGGACTTTTTGTCTATGGGAATTTGTCCATAGACTTTTTGTCTACAGAAATTTGCCCACAGAGAAAGCCTGGGGAAAATGCTCGTGAGAATTGTCTGCAGGAAATGTCTGTGAGAGACTGCCGAAGCCCGAAGGCCATCCAAATAACGCCCAAAGGGTAGATACCCTTGCAAGGGGCTCTTCTCAACCCAAATTGGATCATTTATTAAGGCCCGAAAGGGTAGGTTCTTTCTAGGAAAGTGCCAAATAGAAAAGCTAAAGAAGGACAAAGGGGTGACGTGCCTGAAGACGTCAAATTCAAGACAATGAACTAGCCATTAAAAAGGTATTGACGGGTGAACAAACATCAATTTCAAAGCTCATAAAATAGCCATTGATCCTTGTAATCTATAGACATGAATGCATTCAAAGGCTTTAAGGCCAAGACCAGTAGAAAGTGAGGAAGGAATAGAATAGCAAATTGAATCCAGGACCCAATTCAATTAACCAAAAAAGGAGGAATGATGAAGAAGGATCAGATCTCCAGGTGGACATTGAAAGTTGCAAACTTTCAATAGCATGACTTATTTCTCTGCATTGAGAAAAACAAATGGGTAGATGCCCCTAATTTCCAACCTATCTTCCTAATAGTTTTCAATGCAACATGATGTGTTACTGTTCTCGAGTCCTTCTTGAAAAGGCTATATAAGAGACTCTCTTTTATTGTAAATGGATCTCTTTCTGATAATCAGAATGAAACTCTGCCCAAATTGAAAGGCATTACTGAGACTTTGAGCTTAGATCATTGATCATATTTTGTTATTGGAATAAGAAAGCAAGTGATTTTTCAGACTTTATGTTGTGATATCTTTGTTGTTGAGAAAATTGTTCTTATGTCTTTTTCCTTGATATATCTTCTATTCCTTTAATTCAACAAGCATAATTACTGATAGCAGTCAAGAAGGTGTCCTGAAGTCAACTATGGAGAGACTTTGTGCCCCCATAATTGCCTTTCAATGTGTTTTCTTTTCATTTCTGTGTAAAGGACCTTGGGACGACTTTGTGCCCTCATTGTCCTTCATATCTCACTCTTGAGCAATTCAAGTGGAGACTTTGTGCTGAATCTTGATTTGTTGGTTACTACATTCCTAGTTACATTTTGCATTTACTACCAAGAGTATTCTTGTGATTTGTTGAATAGTACTTCTAAAAGAAGAGGAGTGCTGTCTGTCATTTCCCTTGAGTATTTCCTTTGATTCACATGCATCATCTCTAAAGAAAGAGAGATGGGTGGTTTGTCCTACCCTTGAGTATTATTTTCTATTTATATAAATATAGCATACATAACCTCCCCTTGATGAGAGGAGAGATCAGTCCCCTTCTAATGTGGTGAACCTACATATTTGGATGACTAATCTTCCTACTTTGTCTGATTAGACCTATTTTTTTATCAGTACGCTGATCAACAAAATATTAAACCAACAATTTTTGGTGACTCTGCTAGGGATATAATATCCATTATCCATTTATAATCTATCCATTCACCTCCACACTAATTGGGAAAGAATGCACAGTTTAAAGCCTCAAGCTGCATACTAAAGCAAGGTCAATTCTTTTCCATTTTTATTTCAAAATCTGGCGAATTCAAGGTGTACATGAAGCCAAAGGGCTAAAGGTATCATTAACCCTATATTCAAGTTGGTACAACAAAGTGATTTTGATATATTTCCTTCACCATCTTGTCTCCAATCAACCAAGAGCTTTCCTCCTACTAAAGTCAGATCTCCATTGCCAGATGATGTTTTTACTTCTATTGTTGATAAAGCTTTGCCAATAATTACTCCTTTGAGATTTGTTATTCCTCATTTTCATAATCCTACAATGGCAGTTCAAGGCCCCTGGGGTAATGCTTTTGGTCCTCTCAATATTACTCCACCTCTACATGACCTTCCACACAGTTCAAGGAAGAATTTCCCCAAATTCTATAGTGATGGTAAATTTCATCCTGATGAACACATTATAGCCTTCAACATAGCCTGTGGAGTAATTGGAGTAGAATTTGAAGATGTAACAGTCAGGATATTTATAGAAGCATTACAAGGTGCTGCTATAGATTGGTTTTATCATCTACAAGCTCAGTCAGTAATGAATTGTAATACTCTCAAAGATAAGTTTGAAGCCAGATTCAAACCTGTAGAAGATGCACATGCACTTCTGGCTTAACTTACACAGATGAAGAAAGAGTCTTATGAACCAATGAGAGACTTCATAGCCAAATTTGACAAACTAAGGAATAGAATTCCTATAATTGCTTGACTTACAGCTAAGAATCTCAAATGCTTTTTCATTAATTCTTAGTTACCTGAAGTAAGTTTTCTTTTGAGACGTGCTGGTCAAATAGATCTTGTTTTAGCTCAAAATTTGGCCACTGAGGTAGAAGATGATCTCATCTTAGTAGGGAAGATAAGAAGAGATCCAAATAGAAATAGAGTTTCATCATCTTCTAAATATTCATCTACAAGCACCATAGATCCAATGGTGCAAAAATTGGCAAATGAGTTGCTTAGTCTCAAAAAGCAAATGGCTCAAGGAATGTCTTCTGCTCCTTCACACAGAAGGACATTCCCAAATTAGTCATATCAGGGAAATGCTACTAGGAATCAAGGGAAATAGAATCACCTTCCTCCCCCATAAGGGAAACTTGCCTTGGAAGCTCCTCCAACCAATTTAGCAATGGGATATCTTGAAGCAGAATCATATTTCTCTTTCTAGCCTGAATTGAATCAAGAAAATGATGCTAATCTCCTTGAAGACAATCAAGAAGAATCAGATGGCGACTCCCACATTGGTTTCCTAAACTACCAAGATGAACCCAAAAGCAAAGGAGAAGCTTTTGATGGATCACATGCAGTGTTTACCAAGTCTAAGAACTAATTAGTTCAACAAGCTAATAAAGGGAAAACATAAGAGCAACCTCAACCAACAGTCATGATTGCTAAGTGTGGAACCACTCTACCTTTTTAGTCAAAGGATTCGGTAATCACCCAAAAGGCAAATACATCCATTTCACCTTCACCTTCTACTTCAAATTTGCAAACCAGCCCACCTCCTATCCCTTCTAAAACTCAAAAGGTTTAAGTACCTTTCTCTGTACCTAGATTAATTCAATGATTTGACATAATCAATCATGTCAAAAAGACAAAAATATAAATGTCTGAGTTTGAATATTTACAGTCCAATCTTGATCAATTGAATAAGTTGGTCCAATATGTCAAGAATCAAACCATCCCTATAGGGAAAAAAGCTAAAAAGGTAACTCTTGATTCTCCAAAGAACACACCCATTTTGAATGATCTTATCATTACTCCCCCATCTGCTCTCGGAAAAATAGAACCTTTCTATGTTTCCCTGTTAATTAATGGCCACAAGCTGAGTAACTGTATTATAGATTCAGGCACATCTAACAATGTCATACCTGTTAAAGTAGCTGAGTCTCTTGGTCTCACACTGATCAAGACATTTGGGAGATGTTTTTCCATGGAGAACAAGTAAGTACCATTGCTGGGGCAAATCAAAGATGCCCAATTTACATTTATAGCCTTTTTAGAAAAGAGAATCAGGATGATGTCTTGGTGGCTGATGTTCCAACATCCTATGACATTTCACTTGGATGAAATTTATGCAAGGATGTGGGAGGAGAAATAAGCATGGATCTATCTGAGGCAAAGATCCCTATACAAGGTGTAATGAAGAGGTTGCTCCCTGAAAAAGAGACAAAATATGTGGTCACCCAAACATCAGCCCCTGAAGCTCAAATTTTTTTTGAATCCGTAGGTATGGGTAACTATTTTCTATCTATAGACAAAGTGCATGAAACATCTAATATAATTCTTGAAATGGTCAACTTAGAAATCAGTTCAACTAGAACAATAGAAGAACTAGTAAGCTGCAATACAGATGAAGAAGGATCCTCCATCTCTGATGAAGGAAAGTCTAAATAAAAATTAGTATTAGATGAGATATGGACTTTGGAATTTGATGTTAGGTGTTCCTCTGCCAGTTCAAGAGCTGGGATTGTGTTGATATCTCCTAAAGGAGATATGTTTCCTTCATCTTACAAATTACAATTTAGCAACACTAACAATACAACTTAATATGAATCTCTGCTACTTGGAATGAAGGCTGCTAAAAAAAAAGGCATCAAGTTTCTTCATGCCAAAGGGGATGCTGAATTAGTGGTTTGTCAAGTAAAAAATATTTACCAAACTAAGAATGAAAGATTGTGCCACTATCGTAACCTGGTTTGGGACCAAATTGAAAGCTTTGATGCTTTCAACATTTTTGCCATACCCAAAGAGTCTAATGACAGAGCTAATGCACTTGTTTTTTTAGGAACTCTCTTAGTTCCCCACTCAAATTTCAAATAAGACATGTATACTATTGAGCTAATCTACAGACCAAGTGTTCTTGACAATGTTGATTATTGGCAAGTATTCAACGATGATCATCAAATCATTGCCTTCTTGGAACAAAAAGACAATTTTAAACAACTACATTTTTAAGGTAGTGAATCTTAGAAGAATGAATCAGCCTTTGAATCTAGTTCATATATAAATGAAGATTTCTTACAGATGAAAGGAAACAAAATTACCAAAGGCCTAGTTTCTCTTGAGAAGCTATTTGACAAGCATGATAGATTCATCAAACAATAATAAACAGACTCAAGTTTCTCTCAGGGATTCGATCAAGTAAATCTAACCACTAAAGAAAATCCCAAGATGGTTAACATTGGTAAGTGTTGCACAACTGAAGAAAGATTCAAGTTCACCTCTTTACTCTGTCAATACATGGATGTCTTAGCATATTCTTATGAAGACTTGAAGTCTCTCAGACCAGATAAAATTCACCATGACATTCCTCTCAAAGCTGATTTAGTGCCCTACAAGAAAAAATCTAGATAGTATAATCCAAAAATATTATGTAGTATTCTATTTGAGATACAAAAAATGTTAAATGCTAGAATCATCTTCCCAATCCATCATTCCACATGGATTTCCAACATAGTGCCTGTAAGAAAGAAGAGTGGTGAAATTTGCATCTATGTAGATTTCAAGAATCTGAATTAAGCATCTTTGAAAGATAATTATCCTTTACCAATCATGGATCAAGTGCTTCAAACAGTGATAGGTTTAGAGATGTTATCAATGCTGGATGGCTTCTCAGGATATAATCAAGTTGAAGTTGGTGAAGTAGACCAACACAAGACTGCATTCACCACACCTTGGGGTACATTTGCATATATAAAAATGCCTTTTGGCTTGATAAATGTTGGTTCCACCTTTTAGAGAGCAATGGATCTGGCTTTCAAAGATGAGATTGGTAAATTCATAGTGGTATACCTTGATGACTTGACTATCTTTTCAAAGTGTCGATCTGATCATGTACGCCACTTACAATAAGTGCTGAAGTGCTGCCTCCAGAATGGTATTTCCTTGAATCCTAAGAAGTCTATTTTGGGATTAATATAGGGGAAACTCCTTAGACACATTATGTCAAAAGGAGGCATAAAGATTGACTCAAATAGAGTCAAGTCTATTCAAGAGCTTAATTTGCCTACAAATAAAAATGTTGTTCATTCTTTCTTCAGAAATGTGAATTTCTTATGGAGGTTCATCCCCGAATTTGCTGAGAAGACTAGACACATTATGAACATGATGAAAGGGAAGACCATCTTTAGTTGGACTAAAAAAGGCAAGTCATCATTTCAGGATATCAAGACTACCATTGCTCATGACCCTACCTTGGTTTGTCTAGATTACAACAAAGATTTCAGCATATATAGCTATGCATCTGAACACACTCTTTCAATAATTCTTGTTCAATAGGACAAAGAAGGTATGGGATCTCCTATCTCTTTCATGAGTTTCCCTCTCAAAACCCATGAGATGAAGTATTCAAATGTAGAGAGGCATGCTTATGCATTGGTGAAAGCAGTCAAACATTTTTGCTTCTATATTCTGAATTCACAGACTACTGCCTTAGCTCCTGCCACTATAGTCAAGTCTATATTAACTCAGCAAGAGTTTGACATGAAAAGAGGTAATTAGATTGCAAAGATCCAAGAGTTTGATCTAGACATCAAGTCGACAAAGCTGGTCAGGGGTAAAGGCCTATGCCAATTAATTACTGACAATAAGCCAAAAGACACACAGCATGAAGAAACTGAAGTGGAAGAGACACCAATAGTCTTTTTTGTTTCCACTTACCAATGAATGGTATTTAGGTATCACTCATTTCCTTAAAGTGAATGTCCTACTCATTTGTCTTACAAATAAAGGAGGACTATCAAGTTGAAAGCTACCAATTTTGTCATTTGGGACAATGGATTGTACAAGAGAAGCATAGATGGAGTATTCCTTTGTTGTGTAGACAAAGAGCAAGAAAGCTAGATTTTGAAATCTTTTCACAATCTAGCCTATGGAGGACATTTTTCTTCTCCTGTGACTGCTCATAAGATTCTGTGAGCCAGGTATTACTGGCCAACTCTTTTCCCAGAGGCACATAAGTGGGTTAAGAAATGTGAACTTTGTCAGCAATTTGTTGGAAGACCCAAGTTAGTTGTTATGCCTCTCAAGCCAGTGATCATAAAAGAACCTTTCCATCAATGGAGGATTGATTTTATTGGGACTATAAACCCATCTTCAAGTGTTGGTCATGATTATGTCCTTACAACAATTGACTATTTCACCAAGTGGGTAGAAGCAATCTCAACTAAGCATGCTACTTCATAAATTGTATGCAACTTCCTCAAAGAGAATATCATTTCCAAGTTTGGAGTTCCAATCAAAATTGTTACTAAAAATGTAGCTTGTTTCACCTCCTAGGAGATTACACAATTCTATTTCCATTATGGAATTATACTCTCTCACTCTTCTGATTATTTTTCACAAGGAAATGGACAAGCTGAATCCAACAATAAGAACCTGGTAACTATCATCAAGAAGCTAGTAGATGACAATCAAAGAACATGGCATAAAGCATTGGTTGATGCTCTATGGGCAGATAGAATCACACCAAAGAGGGAAATTGGTATGTCTCCTTTTCAACTTCTTTATGGTATCAATGTTGAGATACCAATCACCTTAGAATTTCCAGCCTTGAAATTGGCAAAGACAATTGAAGATTAGAGATATGAAAGCTCTCTTGATAAAATAATCATGTGCCTGAATGAGTTGGAGGAATAGAGAACCATGGTGGTGGATAGAATTGCTGCTCATCAAAGTCTGGCAAAGAAACTCTTTGACCAGAAGGCCAAAAATCATGATTTCTAGATTGGAGATCAAGTCCTGTTATGGGATAAAGGAGAGAACCAAAGGGGATACATGGAAAGTTTGACTCCCTTTAGAGAGGCCCATTTATAATTCATCAGCACATTGGTGAAAATATATTTCTATTGAAATATAAAGATGGCACACTCTTTTCTCTGCCTCATAATGGGCAGCATCTGAAACACTTCAACTCTTGAAGTATCAGATTATTGCATCTGTATATATGTATATTTGTACAATTTTTAATTTTGATTTGTTTTCATTTTTTATGCCTTCCATTTCTAGGTAGCATGACTCCATAGCCCAATGGTACACATGAAGACATTGGAGATTCTAGATTCTACTCCCTTCAATTCTTTTTGCAATTGATAGAAGTTCCCCAACTAGAGCCAGCTATTGTCCCCCAAAAATATCACTCATTTTTGGGACAACATTTGAATTATTTTGGTCCTACAGACCAAAATTGTCTCTTCCCTTTCTAAAATTTGTCCTGGGAATTCAAATTCCTCATTTTTCAAACTTATCAAGAATCTACAAACTCTGCAAGGAGGTTCATTTCTATTGGTTCAAAGGCTTCTGCAGGCGGGTTCAATCAAAAGAATCAATTTCCATCACTTAGTCATTTTCAGGATTGGTTCAGCACCTTGGTTTAATCAAAAAATGTTCAAATCTAGGTATAACCAAGTGGTTCAATGCTTTAGTTCATTCAATTGGTTCAATCAGAAAAGTTCATCGCTTTGGTTCAATAAAATGGTTCAGTGCTTCGGTTCAAGGCTTCGTTTGAACTGTTGAACCAAAGCTTGGTTCAACGGTTGGTTTAACATCTTTTTGGTTCAAAGGCTTGGTTCAAAGGATTGGTTCATTTAATTAGTTCATCAGCTTGAACCATTGGCTTGAACCATTTTGGTTCAAATCTTGGTTCATCGGCTTGGTTCAATGGAGCAGTTCAACGGAGCGGTTCAACAGAGTGGTTCAATGGATTGGTTCAACATTTGGTTCAATCAAACGGTTCAATATCTTGGTTCAACCAAGTGGTTCAATCAAATGGTTCAATATTTGGTTCATTACCTTGGTTCATTGGTGTGGTTCAAAGGAACAGTTCAGTGCAAAGGTTCAAAGAAGCCTCTCAAAAGACAAGTGCCCTTACGGAGGGCACTTGGTTGACAAAAACACCCTTCAAAAAGGGTCATTTTCAAAGAAGGCCACAAAGGTAATTATTTTTAATTTTGTTTAAGGAATTCAAAAAAAAACTAAGGCAAGAAGCAATTCCTTCAGACTTTTTTTTTGAAGGAATTCAGGAAAGCAGTTGCGGGCAGAAAGCCTGAAGAAATTTCCAAAGAAGCAAAGACAAAGTGATCGAACAATTTCATGGACTTTTTGTCTGTGGAAAATGTCTGTGGACTTTTTGTCCATGAAAATTTGTTCACAAACTTTTTTTTCATGGGAATTTATCCATGGAGAAAGCTCGAGGAAAATGCCCGCAAGAATTGTCTGCAGGAAATGTCTGTGAGAGACTATTGAAGCCCGAAGGCCATCCAAAGACCGCTCGAATGGTAGATATCCTTACAGGGGGATCTTCCTAACCCAAAGTGGATCATTTACTAAGGCCTAAAAGGGTAGGTTCTTTCTAGGAAAGTTCTAAATAGAAAATTTGAAGGACCAAGGGGTGACACGCCTAAAGATGTCAAATTCAAGACAGTGAACTAGCTATTGAAAATGTATTGACAGGTGCATGAACATCAATTTCAAAGCTCATAGAATAGTTTTTGATCCTTGTAATCTACAGACCTAAATGCATTCACAAGCTTTTAGGCTAAGACCAGCAAAAAGTGAGGAAGGAACATAATAGCAAATTGAATCTAGGACCCGATTCAATTAACCAGAAAAGGAGGAACAATGAAGAAGGATCAGATCACCAAGTGGAAATTGAAAGTTGCAAAATTTCAATAGCATGACTTATTTCTCTGCATTGAGAAAAACAAATGGGTAGATGCCCCTTATTTCCAACCTGTCTTCCTAACAATTTTCAATGCAACATGATGTGTTACTTTTCTCGAGTCCTTGAAAAGGCTATATAAGGGACTCTCTTTTATTGTAAATGGATCTCTTTTTGACAATCAAAATGAAACTTTGCCTAAATTGAAAGGAATTACTAAAAATTTGAGATCAGATCATTGATCATATTTTGTTATTGGAATAAGAAAGAAAGTGATTTTTTAGACTTTGTGCTATGATATCTTTATTATTGAGGAAATTGTTCTTATGTCTTTTTCCTTGATATATATTTTGTTCCTTTAATTCAACAAGTAGAATTAGTGACAATAGTTAGGAAGGTGTCTTGAAGTCAACTATGGAGAGACTTTGTGCCCCCATAATTTCCTTTCAGTGTGTTTTCTTTTCATTTCTGTGTAAAGGACCTTGGGATGAATTTGTGCCCTCATTGTCCTTTGTATCTCACTCTTGAGAAATTTAGGTGGAGACTTTGTGTTGCATCTTGATTTTTTGGTTACTACATCCCTAGTTACATTTTTCATTTACTACCAGGAGTATTCTTGTGGTTTGCTGAATAGTACTTCTGAAAGAAGAGGAGTGCTGTCTGTCATTTCCCTTGAGTTTTTCCTTTGATTTACACACATCATCTCTAAAGAAAGAGAGATGGATGGTTTTTCCTATCCTTGAGTATTATTTTATATATATATATATATATATAATATTGATAAACAAAGTAGGTCTGATCAGCCAAAGTAGGAAGATTAGTCATCCAAATGTGTAGGTTTACCACATCAGAAGGGGACTAATCTCTCCTCTCATCAAGGGGAGGTTCGCTATAGGTATGCTATATATATACATATATAAAGGGAACCTCCCCTTGATGAGAGGAGAGATCAGTCCCCTTCTGATGTGGTAAACCTACACATTTGGATGACTAATCTTCCTACTTTGGTTAATCAGACCTACTTTGTTTATCAGTATGCTAATCGACAAAATATTGAAGAAACATGTACTACTAGAAGAACCCCCCTCACAAAAATGCATCACCACATCAATGATGAGGATGCCCCATCCTCACCAACCCCATCTCCCTCAAAGTCTAAAGACTTTGATATCATCCCATCCAATTTTTTTGATCAACACCATTAGTTTGTGCCCCTTGACCTATCAAAAGGGTAACCAAACTAAAACCCTTCTTCTCATCCATCTTGAAATGATTGAGCATTATTCCGCTATCATCAATATGATTAACATCAGGATGATGATTCCATTCTCACCTACCTTGGTGTGGGGGATTTTTCTATTCATAAATCCCTTCCTCTTGAGAACCAAATCATGCTGAATGAATCTACCATTGATGTCAACTTGGGTAATTAGGATAACCCCAATATCATCAAAATTGGCTAATCCTTAAATTTCATGGAGCAATAAGATTAACCTTCTTTCCTTCATGACCATAGCATAATGTTCACTTGGTCTCATTAGGATATGCCTAGAATTGACCCTTTTATTTCCCTCCATAACATTATATCCCATCCTGAGGTTAAGCTAGTGTGATAAATGCTTTATAGGATACATCCTCACATCACCCTTCTAGTCAAACAAGAACTTTAACATCTCTTATTTGTTGAATTCATTCAATCCATCGACTATCTATAATGGGTTACCAACATCATTCCCATTACCAAAGCCATAGGGTGACTTTACCTCTACATTGACTTTCATGATTGTAACCTCATTTTCCCAAAGGATGACTTTCCTTTGCCAAACATCAACCAACTTATTAATGTTATAGTTGGCCATGAGATGCTATACCTCATGGATATTTTCTCAAGATATAATAAGATTTTTATTACCCCCAAAGATCAGCATATAACTTTCATTATCACCCCATGGGGGACCTTTTATAATAGGGTCATGCCTTTTGGTCTGAAGAATGCTAGAATAACCTATCAATGTGTCATGACCTAGATTTTCCATGATCCCATCCATAAAATTGTAGAAGACTATGTGGATGATATCCTTGGTAAATACAAACACCACAAAGATCACCTATCCATTCTCACAATCATCTTCAATTGACTAATCCATTATCATGTTAGGCTTGATCCCAAGAAATGCATTTTTGGGGTTTTATCTAGTAAACTTCTAAGCCTTATCATTTCTCTTTGAGGAAATGAAATAGACCCCTCCAAAGTTAGATAAATCTTGGAGATTCCTCCTCATACTAATCTTAAGAAACTCTATAGCCTACAAGGAAATCTCCAATCCATTCATCATTTCATCTCCTAGTTATCAGAATTATGTTAACCCTTTTACCATCTCCTCAAGAAAGACACTTATTTTAAGTGGACCCAAGATTGTCAACAAGCCTTTGATTTAATCGAGGAGTACCTTATTTTTCCACCTATTATTATTCATCCAAAGGAATACCAACCTTTATACCTTTATATATCTACCACAAACCATTCCTTAGGGGAAATTCTTGCACATCATGATAAATAAAATAAAGATAAAGTTATCTACTATGTTAAATACACCCTCATAGAGTTTGAGACTCAATATACCCATCTTGAGAAACTTTTCCTCACCTTAGTCTTTATGGCCTCCAAAATTCATCATTACCTTCTTAATCATAAAACCTATGTCATCATTAACACCAACCCACTCAAGTATATGCACTCTAAACCATACCAAAACTAGTGTATGGCTAAGTGGCTCATGTTCCTAGCTAAATCTGATCTTGAGTTTCTATAGTAAAAATCCATTAAGGGGTAAGTCATCATTGACCAATTAGATAAATATCCTCTACCAAATAACCATTTGCTTCTTCTTGCTTTTCTAGATGAGTCTATTGCAACTCTTTCTCAAGAAGAACCCACCTACCAAATGACCATGTTTTTTGATGGCTCTAAATGCCAACATGGTGTGGGTGCCAGAGTTATTTTCATTCCCCTTAATGGTGAACCTATTCCCATTTACTTTAAACTTGATTAAATATTCACCAATAATATGGATAAATATGAAGACTTGGTCATAGGTCTCCAAACCATTGTAGCTTTGGGACTCAAAATGATTAGTATCTTTGGTGATTCCCATCTTGTCATCAATCAGGTGAATAGATCTTATCAATGTAAAAATATATCCTATTGAAATAAAATAAAATCATAGATTTACTCTTAGTATTATTTGATCAAAATGTTATCTAGTTAGTTCTACACTCTACCAACAAGTTCATAGATACAATGGCTTCCCTTACTTCCAAAATCCCATCACAACCTATTGAATCCAAACTATTTGTGACCATCCATCATTTTATCACACCCTCATATATTATTTCTAGCCTTCCTATCATTTCTAATGTGGAAGCATCCCCTTTTGACATTTGGTATGATCAAACTTTTAACTACCTTAACCTTGGCATCATTCCTCCCAACCTTTCAAAGAATGCCCAAAGAGATTTTGTTCAGAGTACCTCTCATTAAACCATACTAGGGTGAATCATTTACAAATGTGGCTTTGATGTTATCCTTCTCCATTGCCTTAATAATCATGAAGCTTCCCACACTATCAAGGAAACACATGACATAATCTATGGGGGACATTTTAGTGACCTATCCATCGTTAAACATATCCTTCACCTTGGCTATTATTGGCCCACCTTCAATAAATATTGTTGTGATTATGTAAATAAGTGTGTCAAATGTCAACATGCTAATTTACATCATGCACCTACCCATGGCCTTTGAGTATCTAAGACTACTAACCCTTCTCATAATGGGGTCTTGATCTAATTGGGGAAGTCAACCTAATTCCTCATGACAACACCAATATATTATTGACACCACTAAATATTTCACAAAATGGGTAGAATCCATTCTTATCTTGACCAAAGCTAAAAAGATTATTGATTTCATCAATCATCATACCATCTGCTGCTTCAATGTTCCCAATAAGATCATCATTGATAATGGAAAATATTTTAAAAATAAGCAAGTCCAAGATATTTATGATGTTTTTGGCATCAATTTAAGCTTTTCTTCACCCTACCATCCAAAAGCAAATGGACAGGTAGAGGCCTCCAATGGAATCCTCAACAAGATGTTAACCAAAGTTGTAAGTGATTCAGGTTAGGATTGACACATACATATCCCTTTCACTTTATGGGCCTATCACACTACCATTAAAACCTATATGGGTGTTATAAATTTCACTCTAGTCTTCAAAGCCAAGGCAGTCTTTCCTCTTGAAGTCTAGATTCCTTCTCTTCACATCTCTCTTCATGAGATCCTTTCTGAGAGTGATTATCCTCATGAATGCCTCACACATCTGTAAATCCTTTAAAAACATCACCTTTCAACACTTAATCATCTTCATGTATTAAGAAAGAATCAAGTGCACTTATAACAAACACCTGAAAGAGTAAGAATTCAATATTGGGGACCTCATCCTTAAGGAAAACCAACATGTAACTAATATGAAGAAAAGAAAAAAAAGGTAAGTTTGTTTTCAATTGGCTTGGACCCTACATCATAAACCATAAGTATGGATTGAGATATTATCATTTGTCTGATCTTAAAAGCAAACTAGAACTTGAGCCTCTCAACACTTTGTATCTATGTCCTTTATATTGTTAAAATGAGGATTGAACTCACCTTTGTGTCTAACTTAATCTCATCCCTTAGTTTATGATATTTTCACTCCCCTTATACCTTCACCATATTCCTCTTGGGGATAATGGATTATGATATAGGACCATTTTATTATCCATCATAGTTTTAGCTTAATCCTAAGCATGGATATCATAACTCTACCCATGGCATGGTTCACATAGATACTTTTCATCTCTCATCACATGGAATCTCATGATTAGTTATCTCTCAAACCACTTTCCCTTATCCATCATTAAAATTTTGTGCTAAAAATTCTTATCCCCATAAAGGTAGGCTTATAAGCATAAATAGACTTGTCCATGTATAAAACTAGCACTCAAAATCAAATTGGGATACCAAAATATTACTTGTGTCAATATCTTTAGCATTTCAAACTATTCCTTTGAAGGAAAACTACCCATGAACTCAATTGCTTAAAAGATAAATTGTTCCCTTGAAGGACAACTATAACATAATAACAAATCCAAATTTAGATCACTCCCTTGAAGGATGGCTAACTTAAGTTTGAATCTTCATGTATCAATCAGATTCACCCCCTTTATCAAAAACAACAAAACATAAAAAATGGGGGCCTTATATCAAAATCAAAGAAAGCTATCCCAAAGGGTCCACAATTGACTCTTTCTTATATACTTAGTAGACTTCTCGTATCTATCATTCTACACATTATATTAAGGCATGGACTTGTCTATTATAATTTTTTGGTCACCTATAAAAGGGGAAAGCTAACCCACATCAAGGTACCATATTACCCATTATCTATCACCTAATTTTCCCTTATTAAACTCTCTATAATAAAGTGACTATGAGCTTACTTCACACAAAGTGATCTCAATACCTTCTTTTTCGATCACAACATGCTCATGCAAAGAATTCAAAAGGCTTATTTTGATTAAGCCAATATGACTTTAGTTTTGTTGGATCCTTACTAATGGACACATCATGCCTTTCTTACCTTATCATTATTATTTTATGAATACATGTGTCTCATTATTCTTTTATCTTTTTCCAACATTTAGTTTTCTACCTATACCAACTTTATGTATCTTCATTATATCCCAAATCACATATCATATCCAAACATTCAACACATAATTTTCATCACAACACTAATCCGTATGGCTCACAACATTATGAGACATATCCCATATATGCACCACAAACATACATCAAACATATATCCATAATATATACATAAAATACAAATCCAAACTATCCTATCCATCATCATGAGCAGATACATCATCCTCATATATGCATCAAAACACATCATACACATTCATCAATATCATAACCAATGAGATAATAGTAAATCACATATCCATAATCCTATCCCCATAGTCACCTCATGTTGAAAAACCACATAATCCATGTTATCATACTATTTACCATATGCATTATAAGAGAGCCACATCATAACCATAAAGTAGTCATGTCATATCTATGAACTATGTTATCATTCTCTTTACCATCAACATTTATACCTCAAATATTTTGTCACAAAAATAAAGAAACCATGATCATATATACAAAATTATTTTATACCCACACTCAAAATAGTATATATGTCATATCCATCCATTGAACAAAGCATATACATCTATGAACAACATCATAAATAACATAATCAAATCAATCATTTACATATTTAAAAACACACATGCTTAAGCTAATGTCATGATTTATAAATGTCATCATCATGAAATCATGATGATAAGTTTATCCATGAAATACATCATATCCATCACATGAGAAAAACATCAAAAATAAAAATCAATCTACATATCAAGAGTCATCATCACCTCATCATCATAATCATCAAACATTTGTAAACATTAAAAACATCTTTAAACATGTAGTCCATGTCATCATGTCATTAATATGAAAAAATGTAATTAATAAATAATCAATATGCATCATAAACATCTATAAACATCAAAACATAATAAAATCATGCCATTAATATAATCAAATGTTAACATGCCATCAATATAATCAACATAATCATCATATACATCAATAAGAAAATACATGAAATAATATACCTATCTTCTCTCACTCATATACATCTCATATCATTAGCACATAGCTTGGAATCAAAATAATATCCATCCATGTAAATAAAACTCAAGTCCCTAGGGCACCACTCCCACTCACTCCATCAGTACCTATACCCATGCTTGCACTTACGCTACCATCTAGCGGTGGTCCCCTTGATATCCCTGCCTGATCAACTATGGAGGTGCACTATCCTAGAGTAGCTATAGATGGACCACCTAATAGTTTGGACCTATACTCCCCATATCTCATCTCTAGTGGTAACTATGCTAGCATTATCACCTCATAATATCTTAGTTCTTCAATGGTGGCTAAATATCATATCCTTAAAACTATGTTAGATCGTCCTCATACTATTGTTGTGGTCACTAACCTAAGATAGATCCTCACACACATGTTATCACCCAATCGATCAACTCCACCTCAATAAGTAAGTTCAAGCATACAAAACACAATGATAACCTAGAGCATAAATCCAAAAAAATAAAATGGTAAAAATGAATTACCATTTTACTTTTAATCTTCTAGTTTTTTAGGGTTTTTCTCACCATCAATGGTCAGGGTGACCATCGGTGGTTGACCCTAGGAATAAAAATAACCATCAATAGTTGGGATCCCACATTATTTTTCTAATCTTTTAGTACCTCAAACTAACCACTTAGGACCTTACCTTATTTCCCCAAATCAACCACTTGACCTTTTAGATCTTACCCTTCTCTAACCACTGACCTATTTAACCATGTCTACCTCGATGATGGATGTTTTAACCCAAAATTTCACATGTTTTATGATGACCTTACCTTGATTATTTTGACCACACCAACCAACATTTCCAAGTTAATCTTTTTCACTTCACACCACCTCATACACAACTAGACCATTCATGTTGTTTTTTAAGAGCACTTCCTACCTTGAATAGCTATATACAATATCTACCCTATCTAGATGACTTGATATGCATGAACCAATCAACTATGACCAACATTATTGACTGATTAGCCTATCATACTTCTCCTTAGAGCTTAACCTTATTTTTATCAACATAGGTAACTTTAGTCTTTGAATGATCTTGATTATTGCACTTAGTTGCATTTTTTTCTTGTGTTTGCATTTCAAATGCCCAACTATTTTATGTCACCCACCTTGTGACTATCTATTTACCATTTATAAAACCCTGACCTGATTTTGCCTTCCCTTCATCGAATCTCAATTTGAGGGGGAATACCTCCTTCCAAACTCAGGGTAACCAAACCTTGACCAACAATCTATTTTTATTTTTTAGATTTTTAATTCAAGGCCACATAACAAAAAGGGGGAAAATGTAGACATTCAAAAACTACAAAGTTTTAGATGTCAAAATACCTAGAACCCCCACTTGATGCTAATGGTAGTTAACCACCTAGTTAACTTAGACTATTTATTAATTTACTAACTTAAATTTTTAAATCACTCTTTTTAACCCATTTTTATCTAGACCTCGATCGTCGATGGTCAACCTAACCATTGATAGTTAGCCTAAACATCAATAGTTAGCTTGACCATTAATAGTTAATTCTTCTAATCTTGCTTTTAAAGTATTACCAGCTATATGAGATAAGCATGAAACATTTAACAATTGTGATGTAAACTAGCTTTAAAGCATCATAATTAGAAACTTTATCCTCTATCCAATTATAAAATTCCTCATGCATATTTAATTACTTCATCTTATAAAAGGAGAGAAGTAGGAAGTGAAAAAGGAGAGAACTCTAAAAATTTATGTCCAAGCTATCTTGCATCTAGGTATGTAACATCCTTTAGAAAATAAACAACATAAATGAAGAATCAAACCTCTATTATTATCACTTTCTAGGGATAAAGTACTATCACTTTAGCCAAATTTCTTCAACCTTCCAACACCAAGTTACAAGTATCTCTTCTTTGTTTTCTTTGATTAATATTCCATTTATAGCCTCCTTACCCTATCAGACCCATTAGTATCTTATTTTACATTCCCCTTATCCATAAAAAACCTCTATTTTTTGAATTACCCAATCTATAATCCTTTTTTATTAGTTTCAAAATCACACAGGTAACCACCGATGGTTAGCCCAACCATCGATGATTACCTCAACCATCGATGATCACCAAACCAATGATAGTGATCCCAACTACCAATGGTTCACCCAACTAATGATGGTCATTGTGGTAGAAAATAACAAGTTATTTTCATCCCCTTGACCCCAACCAAACCCTACTTTCTTTATTCCTACCTGTTCATAGAGACTTTTTTGATTTTTTGAACCTGACCCCAACTATCTTAAAATGAGTATTAACCCATTTTTGCTATACTTAGTGTTTTTTTAACAATAAATTTACATTCATATCATCTTACAATCATTTAATTTCTAATTATTGAATGCAAATTTCCTTTCTTTTCATTTATATCCACATAATTATTATAAATAATGGATTGATAGCCTCCTACCAAGCATATGCTTCTTGGATCTAGATCATGCTAGGTATTCCAATCAACCATCCATATAACAACCCCTTTTCTAGTGTCTTTCTTATCTGCATGTTATTCCTTCCAAGCCAAATAGGATTTCTCACCATCATCTAGATCATGTGTGCACTTTACTAGGTATTCTACTACACATCTAATTATTAGTTTTATTAATTGATTCCAAATTAAGAAATGAGTATAAATTAATCTAAAATAGGATTGGATTTATTCAATTTCTTCACTCTTCTGACTAAAAAATTATTCTTGGTCTTCAAAAGGCAAATTAGGCTGAGGGTATTTAACTTCAATATGAAGTTTAGGATGAATAGGTGGATCGATAAGATTGAGAACTCTTATAGATGATGACCTAGTAAGGACCATGAAGTATGAGAGTAATTTAAAAAAATAATAATGGACTTTAACTAGATTTACCTTGAATGTAATCACCAAATGATGAGTATCACACTAATTTTGTAGCTAATGTTATCAAGACCAGCATTCACCTTGATAAGTTGTCTTGAAGATAATGTGTCCCACCGAGTGTGATAGAATTATTATCACCAAATACTTAATCCTATAGGAATGCATTTAAGCCTCCTCCAAATTTATGAAATATTGGAATACTTATAGGTATGTGGGTTGACCTATGGTATAAGTAGACCTCTAGGTTTAAGGGCTAGCTCCCTAAATATACCTTGAAATGCTTATCACCTACTTAACTAATTTTTTGTGGTATAAGAGATAGAATTTTGTATGAAATTAAACTAATCTAAGGGGATGATATATCAATATTATTTACATAAGACCATGATATTTATATCATGATGAAAGAAGATCTACAAACTAGCTTCTAAGTCCTATGGGGTTCTAACATAAGTGTTTCAACATAAAGGTGATATGCATGAGACAACACAAGGTAAGTGAAGCAAAGGGAATATTTCAAAATCTAAGAAAAATTTCACACTTGAAAGGACACTAACACACTAACTAAACTCTATATTACCTCTTAGAATAGGAACTATTTCATAAACATGATATCATAAGGAGAAGAAAGGATAGGGGATTATCACTTAACATCACCATACGTCACTTTACACACTTCGAAAAATGTTCATAAACTCAAAAATATACTTGTATTAATTTTTTAAAGGAAAATACAATGTCAATCTAGTAGGGCTTCATCATACATGGTGTGGTATTAGTCTACAAGAGATAAAAAGGCTACTACTTATAGAAATTGAGAGAGAAGAGAAGAAAGTGAAGTCAAAGAGTCACTAAAACTTATGTAAAGCTAAGAAGAGGAGTTACATATGAAATAGGATGAATTTTAATATATAATATGAAAGGTATCATAAGATAAATGACCCTCAAAGGTATGAAATTCTTAAAATATGGTGTAGGACTACTCATTTGCATGCCTAGAAATTGCCTTCATAATTTGACTTCCTTGGAATGATCCATATCATATTAGGGACAAATTTTATGATTAAAATAAGAGGGATGGATTTTATAAATGTTCCAACATACATTATAGTTATCCCTAATCACTGATATTATTCTAGACATGAGTTATCACCTTGCAATCCAAATAACTCCTCTTTCACTCACCCTTCACATATGGCACCAAATTTTTCTTAAATTTTATAGTCCAATCCATAAAAAAGAGTGTATGAAAATTTAAATATACCTCATGGACTTATATTAATTAGGTAGACCTTAAAATGCCTCTTACTTGGAAATTTCACCTTCTCACTTGCTTGTTCACTATGTCAGTTTTGACTGACTTAGATGAAGGAACTTGTAAAGGAACTTTTGAGATATTATTCTATAATAAATGGACATTAGAGGTTATATAAAGTCCCAAAATATCTCCCAAAGTGACTTTCATCTCTTTTAAACATTATATACCTACACAACACCAAAAATAGTAAAAAATATCCAATTTCCACCCTGTCTATATAAGTAGGGTAGAACTCAAGTTGATGGGAAGGAGACTTGGAGAGTCCTATAAGCTAAAATAATATCCTAGGTTAATATAGATCTTCTAGATGACCCTATATTTTCCAAATTAGGTCTTTAGTAAGGGTTTTGGAGGGTTTTGAGTACTTCTAACCCTTAAGGTTTGTTCATAAATATCTAAAATTCAATTTGTAAAAATATTCAACAGTTTTTTTTAGCACCTCCTTTAACATTACCCAATTCCTTATAATCCCATGCAAAGTTTCCATGTAGGTGTGAGAATCTTAAGTTTTCCACTCAAGCTTTGCTCTCCATTATGCATACCCTAAGATGGTTTCAAGATAAAAAGTGATTTCCCCATGGTATCTTTTGCATTTTAATAGCTCAAACACAACTTATAACTTCTGATGGAGGTGTCCCAATGCTTTGTAATTATCACCAAATATTATAAGTGAAAACATAACCCCTTATGGATATAGGCCTAATCAAGGCCTAGTAGGCTTTGACTGAATCCATATGGGTTTAGAACACTTTTTTATGTTACTAACCTTTATGAAGCCTTTATCATGTTGGGTCATGTCTAATACAACTCTCAACATATTTTTACAAGGTTTTAATATCTTTTATCTTACCTTGTCATCTCCTTTTCTCAAAACCTATAGATTTTCACTCTCAAGGAGTGCCCTCTATCTAAAACAAAATAGAGGGAAATTTCACTATTAACTCAATAAAGGTAAACATATGAGGGGATTATAAAATTTGTAGGGACATTTTATGAAAATTTTTAGGGCTTGGTCTCATCTTTATCACCTCACACTATCTCAAAACCTAATACAGACTCATGGGGAAGCTCACTATGTGCAGGGTCTTGAATGTGGACTGTGTGTTGCCTTTTAGAAAACTCTCCATATCCTATATTCATTGTATGATATTCTCTTGAGATGGATAATCTAATTTTCTAGGTATTCACAATTCTTAAAAAAAATTTATCATCCATGCTTGCATCTTCAACCCATGCCTTTGCTCAACTAGGCCTGACTGGTAGACTGACTATGTTTTACCTAAGAAGGGGACTACTTGTAGGTGTATCTACATGATGTACCTTATATATAATTCATAATGAGTTTTTTAGATCCTTAAAATTCCATTTGAGGGTTCATATATACTTTTTCTCATCATATTCATGTGAGGATACACTTTAAGTCACGTGTTTTAGTTCATTTCCATGCTACAGTTGACTGACTGTAGTTACCTAATTTGGAGAAAGTAGGGGTCTTGTAGGTGTGTTTTAACCTTGATATTTGTGCCACATTGTATATGATATATTTAAGGCATTTATAACTAACTTTAAATGGTGAAGGTTATTTTTACATATGTAGTATCCTCAAAATTCACTTTATGAACTTATAAGCATATACAGTCAGGCTATTGGTTAGCTTTTATGAGAAATGACACACCTATAGGTGTTGATGGAGGATAATACCTTATAATTAAATAATTATTGATTAATTTTAAAATACAAATGTCCTCCTTAACTCAATAAGACCAATAAATCATGGATGCATGCTCCTACATTGCCACTATAGGCTTTGAAGGTCACTTGGAAGTTTAATTTCTATATGACACTAAAAAACTATAGTGAAAAAAAACATGAATTTTAAACCTCATTTTCATTACTTGTGGAACCAAACACCCACTCTTATCTTTCAATATCTTACCCTTATATATGGGATACAAGACTAAATCATCATAACTTGTCTAGGCTCCATGTTTGTTCATTTTATAACATCATCAAAAGTGCTAAGGGCTCTATTTTGGAGCTTCTTAAGGAACTTGTCCCTAAAGTTTATTCCTTAAAATTGGAGGTGGATTTCAATCCTTCCTACTTGCATATGACCTCAATCATAGTTCTCAAAGTATTTCCAAACTCTTCAAACCTGATAAAGGACTCTAACATGTTTGAATAACTCTATACAACAATCTCATGTCTTTGTGAGAGAATACATATGCACACATAATAACATACAATATATTAAGGATAGGAAGTGGACAATGTGAATGGTGAAGGATCATATAAAAAACCTTAGACATTCTATCATATTCAAATTATATTTTACAATATTTAAGGGCCTACCATAAGTTTTTAGACCCATTTCAACATGACATTATCCTGAGAGTGTTGATACAGTTGTAGGCAAGGTAGTGAATGTAGATATGGGTTATATGCATGGAATGTAACCTTATAGTTAATATTTATCCTTATCACCTTCTTCAAATGAGTAATTTTAACCATATCTATTCTAATGTGATTGACTCTCTCTAAGGCACCTGTTGGTGCTCATTCATGGTGTATGATTATGCATATATGAGGGTTGACTATCAAAGTATATAGTATGTTGTTTTAAAGGGATTTGATTGATATTTTATGATATAAGATTATGTTAAATAACTTTTTACTCTTCATATACATTTAATGAATGTTCTCACACTTCAAGATACCATGACTATAGATTGAAACTTGTAGAAAGCTAACTATGTGTCACATTTTGACTGTAGCCTTCATTATGTTAGCTTGTGAGATTTAAATTGGAAATAATAAGATTTTAATGACATATAAGATTCATGAGACATCATATCATCTTGATTTGAAGCCATTATAGAGAAAGAGACCTTCTTTCATGGATGAAATCTGACTGCAACCTCACTAACATAATCCACATGTAACCTAAGAGGTTTAAACTCATCAAATGAATTCCAAAAATGAAACAAAATATGGGGATAATGAGATAAGGAATTATAAATTTTCTTGAATACATTTCACCAACTATATTATATGGACATGCTCAGATAGATGCAAAACCTATAGGGTTTGAGGATTAGCTAGTAAAATAATATAGTCAACTTATTAAAAAAGGTTCATAAAGGATAGGAAAACATTGTTAAAAATTAAAAATTAAAAATGAATCAAACCAAGTGTACTATCCACCACCAAGATAATTTTACCTAGAATTTATTCTACTAACCATACCATCCAAAAGCTTAACAACTAGTTTTGATTTCCTAGTGGAGTGATGGAGAGATAAAATGGTTTTGGTCTAATTTTGGCACTTCCAAAGAAGATAGATCATGAAAATGGAGTAAGGTAAGTTGAAATGTTACTCCATAATATTATCCCACATTCCACTCTCTCCCATAAGCTATAAAACTTTCAAAACTCCTTTTCACTTATTTCTTGATTTTTAGTTAACACCTACAAGTTTTTAGTTAGTCATGACATTCTTGACAAGGAATCTAACATATTGGACATTGGAAGGAAGTTTAGAACACATGGAAACTAAGTAAAATTTTAAAACTTTCATTTATGACCCATATGTGACCCCTAAGTGATACAAAATGATATTATGACTAAAAAGGACAATGACCAAGGCTATAAGCACATTAAAATACATAAAATGAACCATGACACACCTTATGACATTATAATAGACACCTATATCAAGTTTTGAATATATGGGTTAAATAATTCTTATTTTTGGTTACAATGGTCAATAATATAATAGGGAGATACTCAATCAAGCTCTTCAATATTTTTAGGTGAACAATATGATCAATAACTTCTTATGGTATTATTTGGTGATTATACTAATGATTGGTTTTCTGACATTGATTTCTACCTGACATATGGAGAATTACCTAAACACTTGGATGCTAAATTTTTATAACAATCAAAATATAAGCCAATAAATATGTCATATAGAATGACACTCTTTTTAATAAGAGCTTTGATGGATTTTTCTTAAAGTGTGGTGATAAGGAACAAAAAAATAAATTATTTCAATCTTTTCATGATCAAACCCATGGAGGGAATTTTTCTACAAGGGTAAAAACATATAAAATTATTATATCCCATTATTATTATCCAACTATTTTTAAATATTAATATGAATGGGTGAGAATGTGTGAGTCATGTCATCAATTTATAGGCAAACCTAGGATAGCAACACTTCCTCTTCAACTAGTGATAGTTGAAGAACTTTTTAAGAAATGAGGACTAGATTTCATTGGGACATTGAACCCTCGTTAAAGAACAAGTCATACTCACATTTTCATAAAAACATATTACTTCACTAAGTTGGTTGAAGTGATTCCTATTAAATAGACAACTTTAAAAGTCATTTACAACTTCATTAAGGACAACATCTTGGTATAATATGGAATCTCATAGGAAATTGTTACAGATAATAAATCTAAATTTTATTCTTCAGAGATGATTTAATTTTATTACAAATATTAAATTTATCTATCTCATTTTTAAAACAATCATCCACAAGGTAATGGTCAGGTTGAGTTGAGTAATAAAAATCTATTCACAATCATGCAGAAGGTAGTAGATGAGAATAAAAAAATTAGCACAAAAAGGTATATGATGCTCTTTGGGTAGATCGTATAACTCCAAAAAATGATATTGGTCTGCCTCTACTCTAGTTTTTATATGGAATCGATTTTGTGATTCTTATAACTCTCGAATTGCCTACCTTATAGTTGTCTAGAGCAGTTGAGAATCCAAATTTTTAAAGCTCACTAGATAAAAGAATTTTCTATCTATAGTAACTGGAATAAAAAGGACATAGGTAGTTGATAGGATCACAAAATATCAATCTTGTGTTAAATTTATCTTTGAAAATAAGGCAAAGAAAAGAAAATTTTAGGTAGGAGATATAGTTCTACTATGAGATAGTTGCATATAACTAAAAGGGAGTCATAGGAAGTTTGATTCACATTGGATGGGGACATTTAAGATTAGGAAATTATATGATAATAATAATTTCTACCTAAAATATCACAATGTAAATCATATATCAATTCCATTCAATAGGAAATATCTAAAACACTATTTATTGTATGAACTAGGTGGCCCTCTTTTATACATATATAAATATAATTTTGGTTGTGTTTCTTTTTTTTTTTTTTTTGTGTCATTGTGTTCTTTACTTTCCCATTTTCACCCCTCTTTTTTGGCTCATTATATTAAGGTTTTCTATCTTAAATAATCCCTAATTTTTTTCCTAATCAAGTTGGATAATAACTCCTTATTCAGATGAGTTACTACTACATAAATATTCTTGTTCGCCTCCAAGATCCTTTTATTTCAAATGATGGTTTGCCATCAAATTGGATAATTTTGTAGATACTAGTATTTCATAATTGATAAAATCATATTTACTTAGATTGATCCTTATTTAGGTTGCTATTCAAGATATAATCATGAATAATATGAAAGACACTTCTCTCATTGCTTTTTAATTTGTGTAAAACATAACTAAAATTCCCTCATAGACACTATATTTTTAGATATGTGAAATCACTTATAAGGTTGAGTATTTGATACTCACATACACTATCTTTAGACATGTGATATCACATGTTAGGCTAAGTATCTAACCCTTGCATACACTATCTTTTGACATGTGATAACTCTTTGATGGTTTGAGGAGCCATCCCTTTATTTAAGATTAGAAATTTTTGAAATCTATCAAAGTTTTTGAAGACTCCATTACCCAATGGATAAAACTACAACATAAGAAACTAAAGAATTCAAATTCTTTTCATTCTTTATAGTTCAAAATCCTATTTAAAGCCAACATTTTTCATGGTTTTTGAAAACAGATAAAACTAGTGAAAAATCAATTTTTAATAAATGGCTAAATTTTTTGAACGGATCTTGAAACCATCAAAAAAATTAATTAATTAATTATTGATTAATTAAAAATTTATGGCCTAATTGTTTTTTACCCTGAGTTATTTTAAAATGCATTTGAGCCTCCCATGTAAAAAGCCATTAACATTTCCCATAATTTGTAAAAACCTTTTAAATTTTTAAAAGTTGTGAAAATGCACATTAATTTTACAAAATTTGTACAAATTGTAATTTTTATACTCATTTAAAATTAAAAAATGAATTTTTGTTACATGTAATTTTCAAAATATTTTTCAGCCCCCATGAAATTTGCAAATTTGTTTTGGGTTTTTGTGAAAATTGTAAACTTGTTTTGGGTTTACATGTAAATTGTAAAATCAATTTCAGTTTTCATGAAAATTAAAAAATTGATTTAAGACTTCATGTAAAATACTATTTTGTTTTGAGTTTCACCTTTTTGTGCAATTCTGAATTCTATTTGTTCAAGTTTTGCAAATACATATCATGCTTCCCCAAATCATGCAAATACAAATTACATTTCTAAGATCTATGTAAATTCAAACTTAAATGTTACAATTACATTTTTAAACTTTGAAAATTATTATTGAAGATTAATATCTCTTTTTCTAACTTGCATGCAATCTCATTTAATTTTTCTACTAGTCATGTAAATATGGTTATTTTCTTAGGTCATGTTAAATGAAGTTTTTCTTACTTTCTAAAACATATTTTCAACTTGTATGATCACTCTAGTAGTTTTAACAAGTTAAAAATTGAATTTCAATATGTGTTTTAACCATCATCTACCAAAATAAATATACTTAAGATCATGAAAGGGAAGCAAGAGGATGGAAAATAATAGAAAAAAGTTATTTTAATTTATTATTTGGCCAGAAAAATATAGTGCAAGAGCATCCAAAGGAAAGAGAATTTTGAATAAAAATTTTCATTCAAATAATAGGCCATACAAAATCAAAGAATAAATATTGAGGTTTTTTAAATTAACATTTTCACATTAGCCAAACACCTCAAAGTGAAGCAATGCCAAATGACTGACTGTACACCCTACTAGAAGGAGGTAAAAAATGGCAATTTTATAAATTTTGATTTTATTTTTCCATTTTCCCCTCAAGCACAACTGTATGACCTATGGAAGCCAACAAATTAATATCTTCAAATTTTATTTTGATCTTTTTAGTAAATATTTGAGTCATATGACCACCATATGCCCAAGAAGGAGAATATACAAAAAGGGGAAGGAGATTGTTATTGATTTTTAATCTAAACTTTGATCTATTCATGCCCAAGCCATACATCTAGTGGAGAGTTAGGAAAAATAGAAATTTTTATTTTAAAATTTTAAATTGTGTCACGCCCAGTCGTATGACCTTGGTGGGTTTAAGGAAAACAAGAAAATGTGACAACTTGGTTTTTAAACTAAATTGAATAATACGGTCAAGGTAAATTAGTGGAAGGAGAAATTAAAAAAGTGGTAGAATTTTTTATTTCATTTTTGAGTTGTATGGATTTGGATAAAAAGGAATATAAAATTGATGCAGGCATATTTTGATTATTTTTATCTACAATTGAAAATTTGCATAGTCATATGACACCCCTAAGGAAAGAAGGCTACAATTCTGAAATACTAGACCTCGTGGGGAAGCTAAATGTTGTTAAACATATATTTTTATGAGGTTTTGATTTTTAAAAATTAAAAAAACATAGTTTAAATTATTTTCACTCAAAAATTAAAAAAAACATATTTATTTTGGCAAGCTCAAAAATTTGAACTTTAGGTAAAAATCAATTGGCAATTGATTTTTAATATTTTGGCTGAATCAAGAATAGGGTAAAATATTTCAAAATTAAAAACAAAATTTTTGTAATTTCATTTAAGTTCATTTCCATTTGATAATTTTTTTTTCCAAATAAGTAACATAAATAGATTAAATAAGAATAGTTTTAATTAGGAAAATTGGTTAAAGGTAAGTTAAATTTCATACAAGTAGTGTTAAAAACATGGTGTAATTTACATAGACATCTTCTGAGTATAGACTCCTATTATGATTAAATAACTTATTTTGGCATTATGTTATTTAATTTTGTTAATTTTTTTATTTGATCAGGTAAAAACTTGGTTTTAAAAGGATCCAATAACCATAAAAGTATAATTTAAAATAGTAACAGGCCATCAAGGTTGTACAATAAAATCAACAAAAAATTAGCTATAAGGTTCTGTGAGCAGTGAAATAAAATAAAATAGATTAGGAGGAGGGGCCCTTTATTTTTTCCTTCTCCTCATTAGATATCTTCTTTGGTACTATGTACTTAATCTTGGAGACTTTATCCCTCATCATATTGCCAAGTCATTCAACATCATCACCTAGGAGGATCAGGCATGGCCTTTTTTGACCCTATACTCATAGAGGGGTTTTCTTAATAGGGGTCAAGTTGGGGATATTAGGTGGGGGGGTCTCTATTAACTTTAATAGATAATTAATAAGGGCTAGTTTAGATAGATAAAATGGATAAAAGATTTAATAGTCGAGTCTATTTACCTACATAAGGCATTCCATTCTTAGATAAGGCTAGCTAGGGTTAATGTGGCTTCCTACACCCTATTATTGAAATTGTCAAGTCATTCCCTATCATTTTTTAACTCATCAAATATAAGTAATTTTCCCTTCTTGATGGCCTATAAAAATGTACCCTCATCTAGGAATACCAGATTGGGCTTGGGAATAAATAATTTTAATGAAAGGTCTTCAACATGGGTTTTAGATAGGCTGGCTTATGGAATACTAATAGATGGGAGGTAGGATCCTAAGGTGGGGTCCTCCTCTAGAGAGTCCTCCTTGGTGGATGACCCCCTAGGAGGACCTCCCTTCCATGTAAATTTTGACCATGCTTAACTAATAGAAATATAATCCCTTGATGCAGAATGAGTTTAGACTCATTAATTTGGTGGGAAAGGGCTATGTATTCTAGTGACTTTAATAGATAAATTAATAGGCTAATCTTATAACCCTAAAAATGGTTTAATATTATAAAATGGTGAGGGAAAATTAAGGTATACTTAGCCTCTAGATTCATGTTTCTCATCACCTAGAGGAATACCTCTTTCCATTGTCATGGGAGATCCACACAGGGGAAACCCTTCTAACATGTTTTCATGAACTCATTTATGTAAAATAAGCACTGGAGGAGTTCCTAATTTTAGTTTAATATTTGTAATCCTTTCCCCTTTGCATGTCAAGCCCATGACCTAACCTATGAATTCCTAGATGTATATAATCTTAATACCCCACATCACCACCATATGCTTTTTCCATCCAATGATGAACTCCCTAACAACATTGACATCATGCTCTATAATCTTCAACATTAGTTCCATGAACCCCCCCACCATAACTTTTTCCGGACCTTCTATCCACACACCTCAAAACATGAGGTAGGCTCTAATATCTCTCTATCTCCCCCCATTATCATAGTGATAGTATATTAGAGATAATGGATAGGTGGTTTTGGAATAGACTGGTTTGAATTGTATAAAATAGGCTTAGGATATATGTTGCCTTCATCCTTAATAAATTAATCCACCTCACTCCTTCATAATGGTGGTTCAAAATTTTAAAAATTCATCTCTTAATAGGAAGAGTTTGTACATGTGTTGGCTTGATAGCCCACCTATATTATTGTACTTTAATTTTGTCTAGCTAATTGGACATTATTTGGGATGTGGCCTCCTTTTTAATAGCTATTTAAAAGGTGTAATTATTTTCCTATATTGGTAAGTAGATCCACCACCTCTTTGCCTTCATGATATGTGTGCACAATTTATACTTATGCCATGCCCCTAAAATTTTACTTGGAATCATCCATGATGTCTTTTATAGTGTGAGATGGGGTTATTTTTCCATCTAGAGCATTTAAAATGTTTAAATAATCACCTTCTATGATGATTCTTTCTAATTTTGTTAAATTTTCATATAAGAAGTTTTTCATAGATATTCTTAGTTGTCAATTTTCTTGTAAATATTTGATGTCTTCATCCCCTTTTATGGAAAAGGTGATTCTAAGTAAAGACAAAGAAACCATGAAGTATCAATTTTAGGGCATGATGCCTATTTTTCCACTAGAATCCAATGTTAGAAATATCACTAACACTGATATAGGTCACATTGACTTAGACAAGTTTTGGGAAATAATGAATACAATACATAAGACATTTTGGTCAAAGTATTTATGGAAGTGGATTGGTATAGGTGGAATTATTCCTAATATTAGTATAGTATCATAAGCTAGTCTTGGTCATCACAAATAACTCAAACTCAAAGAAAAGGGAGGTAAGAGATTCATAGGGGGAATTGGTAGTAAGTTTTGTTCTTAAGTAGATTGATAGTGTTTTTTTCCTTCCAGGTCATGAATCCTTTATGCATCTAACTTTAGAGTCCTCTCAAATATTATGGGATGATAATAGTATGGCATGTGTTAAGAAAGTCAATAATTCATGGTTTACTAAGCCCAAACAATTCTCTAAATTAATTCCAACAAATCTTGCAAGGTTCAATTTTAAAAAATGAGATAAATGACATGATTATATTGTTATGCAAGATAGTGGGAAATCAAATAACAAATAACTTTCAAACATGGATGTATAGATTCATTTGGATCATCCTTATAAATAAGAAATATATTAATTGGGTATAAGTGATCAACAATGCCATTCAAAAGCAAATCATAGAGGTAAAATTCATGTCAAAATTTTATATGACTTCATATCTCATTTATGATGTAACAAGTCCAAGATATTTTAATGGATTGCATATAGTGGGTGATTTTGAGAAATCAATGGTGTATGAATTTTATCCATAGCTTACATTCAAGGGGAATGATCATCACTTAAAAAGGGTGAATTATTGATTTGTTTATTTCATCATTAAATTGTTTGAAAAGGAACTCTTCAACATGAGAATATTAGTTTCTGCCACCATATGGATAACAAGATGGGGAACTTTGTTCATAAAATTCCTAATTTTTAATTATTTGAGAATTAATAGTTATGAAATTTCTCCTTATATTCTCCCAAAATATGTTAGTGATAAATGGGAATTGATGGAGTTATTAATAAAACTTATTGAAACACATAAGTTCCTAACAAGCCAATATAAAATAGGAATCAAAGTTCCAATCTCAATTTCAAGTATACTTGTCCTTCACTGGTAAAGGCCAAGATAATTAAATAATACATGTCTTGAAATAACCTTAGGATATTTGAAAGAAAGTTTTCATTTGACAATAAGGGATTAATTGAGCACAATTTTGGAACTTCATATCAAAATATTCCACATTTTGAAGACTATTGGATGGATTGTGATGATGAGAAAGTGGTAAAGATTAAGGACTATTAATAGTTTAATGTGAAACAAATATTCAAATTTGGCATAATGAAAGTACCAAAGTAGTTGTTGGATAATGAGGTCAAATTAGACACCATATTTGAAAAATAAAGTGTCATAACAAAGCCATTCCTTACAGTCCATTGGGGTAAAAAGGAATCTACTTCTCTTAGAAGTAGACCAATATTAATAAATGATATAACTCTTAGGGATTTGAAGAGAAAATAAGGGGATGTTGTAAATGTTTATTTCCATACACCTCATGGGGAAGATGAATTTGGTAGCTTATATAAGTAACATGATGAACCAAAAATTATAGATGAAGGAGGTTTGATTAGAGAACCCTCGATGATAGAAAAGGTGAATAAACCTAAAGTTATTCAACAAGACATTCAACCACATAATACTATCAAGATAAAAATAAAGAGGTTAGGTGAAAATTTCTCTTTTCTCCTAAGATTTAAATTGGTCAATAGGCTCTCGTTAATAGTTTCTCATTTTATCAAGAAATGGTAGAGAATACAACTAAACAATTAGTGGATTTAGATGATATAATGTTCCCTATGTCATCTACTTTTCCATTGAAATATGTTACTCATATCTTTTCATATTTTCCCATTAATATTGAATTGCCTCTTTTATACAATCATAAACGTAACATGTCTATAAATCAATCCTGGCTAGGAGAAGATAGAGCATACCTACACTTCTAATTATAAATACATTTTTTAAGCAGGAGCATGACCAATATGGGGATCTGCTAGACCTGATTAGAGGATCATTTATCACAATACACTATGTTAAGAAGGGTTACAAAGAATCTAGTCTAACACAATCATGTAATAACCCTAAGGGGGTCTTATGTTTTGTATTTCACCTATACTAATAACAACAAAGTAAATATAATATAGTCCTCACCAAATCTTGTGGCACAAAGTAGGGGTTAAAAATAATAAAACTAATCATGTATATAATACATATACTCACATCAGTGTATATGGAATCCTAATACATGGAAGATAAGCACAACTTCATTATCTATCTACTCTTACAAAGGATAAATAAAGTTAGGAATACTTACCTTTGAAGACAAACTTGTTGAGCCTCAATCTCTCCCTTGGCCAAGGTGATTCATAAGAAATTGTTGTGGTATGTAAGGATGTTAGGGATAAATTAGATCTAGTCTACACAACTTATCAATTCATCCAAAAGACTTCTCCATAAGACAAGATCCATATCTCCAAAGAAATTATGGAACCCTAAGCTTTACTTCTCAATTATAATGGTCAATAAGAAGATGTTCATTCCCACTTACTTCTTATTTCACTTCTTCATAAAATGTTGGAAATGAACTTGTATTTATAGGTGGAGTTGATCGTAAATCCTTTTGAATATGTTAGTCAATAGTGTCAAGCCAGTTGACCTAGCATAATTTTGGATAATAATTCACTAGGTTTCGAGCTAGGTTAGCTAAAGGCTAACCTAACTCCTAAGTGAAAATTATCCCAAAACTATACAGGGTCAACCTAGTCAACCTAGTATAACTTACTGATGAAATGGGATTTAGGTGAGGAAAAGGAAGTTAAAATATATCAAATGCCTAAAATGGGTACAATAGAGAAAAACAAGCTTAGGGTTAATGGTTTTAGGAGATAAGTGTGTAGATAACAAGTGGCAAAAGGGAAAACAATCATAGGGTTAATGGTTTTAGTAAATGATAGAACTCTTAGGTAGTTGAAGAGAAAAGGAGTGGATTTTCAAATGTTAATTTCCCTACACCTCATAGGGAAGATGAATTTGGTAGCTTCTACAAGTAATATGATGAACCAAAAATTATAGATGAAGCAAGTCCGATTGGAGAACTCCCGATGATAGAAGAGGCACATGAACTTGAGGTTATTCAACAAGACATTAAACCATAGAATACTATCAAGATAAAAATAAATAGGTTAGGGGAAAATATATTTTATTCTCTTAAGATTTCAATTTCTCAATAGACTCTCATTGATAGTTTCTCATTTTCTCAAGAAATGGTAGAGAATATGACTCAACAATTATTGGCTTTAGATGATACAATGTTCCCTATGTCATATAATTTCCCATTGAAATAGGTTACTCATATCTCTTCATATTCTCCCATTAATCTTAAATTTCCTCTTGTATGAAATAAAAAATGTAACATGTCTATAAATCAATCCTGACTTGAAAAAGATAGAACATACCTACACTTTCAATTGGGAATACATTTGTTAAGAGGGAGCATGACCAATATGGGTATTTACTGGACATAATTAGGGGATTATTTATCAGAATACACTATGCTAAGGAGGGTTCTAAAGCCTCTAGTCTAACATAATCATGAAATAATACTAAGGGAGTCCTAGGTTTTATATTTCACCTATACTAATAACAATAAAGTAAATATAATCTAGTTCTCACCAAAGATTATGGCACAAAGTGGGGGTTAAAAATAATAAAACTAAACATGCATAGAATACATATACTCACATCAATGTATATGGAATCCTAAGACATGGAAGAGAAACACAACTACATTATCTATCTACTCTTACAAAAGGAGAAATAAAGTTAGGAATACTTACCTTTGAAGATTAACCCACCAAGCCTTAATCTCTCCCTTGGCGAAGGTGCTTAATAAGATATTGTTGTGGTATGTAAGGATGACAGGGATAAATCAGATCTAAGATACACAACCTGTTAATTCATCAAAAAGACTTATCCATGAGACAAGATCCATATCTCCAAAGAAACTATGGAACCCTAAGCTTTACTTCTCAATTAGAATGGTCAATAAAAAGATATTTATTCCCACTTCTTATTTTTCTTCTTCTTCATAAATGGTTAGAAATGAAATTGTATTTATAGGTGGAGTTGACCCTAAATACTTAAAAATATGTTAGTAAATAGGGTCAACTTAGTTGACCTAACATAATTTTGGACAATAATTCACTAGTTCCTAAGCTAAGTTAGCCAAAGGCTAACCTAACTCCTAAGTGAAAAATATTCCCAAACTATATAGGGTTAACCTAGTTGACTTAGTATAGGTAACTAATGAAATGGTATTTAGGTGGGGAAAAGGAGGATAGAATATATCAAATGCCTAAAATGGGTACAAAAGAAAAGAACAAGCCTAAGGTTAATGGTTTTATGAGATAAGTGTGTAGATAACTAGTGTAAAAAGGGAAAACAATCATGTGAAGCACCAATAGTCTACCCACCCCTTTCCCTGTATACCCCTTAAGTTGTGCACTTAGAGAGATTAAGAATTAATGGGTTCCTATAAGATAAAAAGTGTCAATAATCAATACAAGTTTGAAAATATCATGTTTATACATATTACCTACTCAAAGCTCATCACATGTCACATGAGTGCAACATGAGATAGTGCTTTGGGAATAGAACATGATAACACATAATGTTGATGCTAAGTAAAGTGAAGTACGTAGAACAAAAAGATAAAGGAAAGGACATAGTTAAAAAACACATACCTTTACTTACATTAGTGATATAGATAAAAAAGTAGACTACAAGATAAGTGAAGGCATCCAATGTGAAGAACACTAAGTGAACCTGTAGAAATTAGTGCAAAAAAAAACCAAAAATTGAAATTTTTGGAAGATAAACATATGATAATATAAGAAATTATCTATGTCATAAAGATTTCAAAACATTTTATGGTTTTAAAAATTAACGATTAAAAATAAATATAGAGGAAAAATAAGGAATCTACTAGAAAATAATTGAAAGATTTGAATTGTGAAAAGTGATTTTAAATAGGGTGAAATGAAAGTCATTTATTATTTTTGAATTGTGAAGGAGAGAAAAAGAGCTCTAAGAGACCAAATGAGATAGGATGGTGAGGAAATGATAGGCTAGGTGAGAGGGACCTCTAAAGGTAACACCGGGTGTAGGACAGGTAGGCAACTAAGAATCTTAAGCCATTTTTTGAATATTTTGGTGATTTAAGTGTATTTTTAGAAATTTGCAATTTTAAGCATTTATAGACGTCAAAATGAAACCAAATTAGATTCTAAGGGTAAAAAAATGGCTTAGGGAAATGGGTTTAAAGGGTTTAGGAAAATAATTTCCAGAAGGCACTTTTACATAAGATGTAAGGGGATGACAAAGAAAAATAATTGGGTTAATCCAGACAACCTAGTAGGCTAAAATTTAGCAAAATCCACACTATCAACCCAGTAGATATGGGTCGACCCTGTACATTTTATAGACTATTGACCTAGTATAGGTTACCAACTGAGTATAAAAGTCCAATATGACAATGTAGTAGTATGGGGGAATAAGAGGGTTGACTTAGATTTTTTAAGTCAACTAGGTCAAAAAGAGGGAAATTTTGGTTAAACTAGTTTGACCAAAGGACCAAAAGAGTATAAAAATGTGTACCAGTGGCTAAAAGAGTGATATAATGACTGACCAAGGGCTAAAAAGGGTGAGTAGGATAAAAATAGAGTCAAATGAATAAATTAAAGTGTTTTAGGCTTGTTGTGGATTAAGATTTTAAAAATAATGTATTTTGACTTTACCTGACATGGAGGAGCTAATACATCTTTTGTTGTTTCTTGGTTGTAGGGACTACCAAAATTTTGTGGTTAGTAGGTGCATCATGATTATTGAATCTAATAGAGCATTTGACTATAAAGGATAGGGTGAGATTGATCTATGTAGGCCTAGGAGGCATAATAGAGATGTGTAGGATACCCCTTAGCTTAGATCTATTAGTCATGTTCCTAGGATGTTGGGAATGATTGAAAAACACCTTTAGGTGGGAGTTAGAGGGGGATATAATATAGGTGGTCATCACTCTAGAGGATGTATAGGTCATCCTAGGATTACTAATAATAGGGACACCTGTGACTAATGGGATACCTAATAGTGAGGATGAGAGGAGAGGCTTAGATGTATGAGTTATAGGATTGAAGAGGATATACTCAAGATGGAGGGTGAATATGTTTTAAATGTATACCTCATAGGTTATAGATATCTATAAGACTATGATAAGACTTGTGACAACATAAGTGCTATGCCACAAGTTAGATGGTAAGGTACCACTTTTCATGATAGCCTTAGGTTGGATGATATTAAAGGAGAGGGTGGTATATGAACTATGATCTATCATCTAGGTCTAGCTTATACATGATATGTATGGAGTATTTTCTAGAGGGAAAAAGTCTATTAGACTAATCATATTATTGATAACATGGATCTATAAGAGGTTTCCCATGTATTGATCAACTAGGTTACCCCATGCGTCAATGATAGGCCACCTCAAGTATAGAGATGGAGATAGGACCAAGTAACATGGGTCATGCCCCATGTGCTATAATTGTGAACTATGAGCTATGTAGATATAATATGTCATCCATATGGGCACATTAATACTACATGGCCTAGCTGGGACACAGTTGCACTAATTTTAGTGTAGACAAAGGTGATAAGACATTATACCTAATATATGGAGCCACATTTGATGACATGAGTACTAGGGTAGATGGGATCACCTAACCCAATGGTGTTGATAGTGGTGCCCTTGTTAAATATCTATGGGGGAGAGGAGGGATAGGGCCACCAATGGTGAGGCTGACACTCAAGCCATGTCATGAGATACCATGGACTAGTCAAGCATGATAGTTAGTCAAGTATGAGGAGATGGGTGTGGAGGTAGGAGTAATAGAGGTACCACCACTAGCTCTATATTAGGATTATAAATGACCATAGAGTATAAAGTATTAATATAGGTAGTAGGAGTAGGAGATAAAAGAGACCATAAATGTCTCAAATGACCTAGAAGGTGGGCCAGAACAAAGTTGAACCATAAATAGGCCCCTTAAGCATAGGATAAGATGGAATTAGAGTCCTATGACTATAGGATTTGATTTTAGGAGGTAACCTATAAAGGAGGTTCTTAGAGGCCACTCGATTAGGGAGACTATGCTTGATGGTCATGTGGATGGAAAGATAGTAGTATCCGACACATAAATAGGTAATAAAATATGATAAAAATGTTGCTTAAATTTGTTCTGAAATATACTAGAGATAGATAGATTTTGAGATATATCAGTAATATAATATTTATCTAGTTTACTTTTTATAGGTGTAGTAGAATATGAGTAAATTAGATGGGAATTCCTAATGAGGGGAGCACTCTATGATGTCCTAGATGAGGCACTAATTCCATATGACCTCACTACATTAGAGGACCCCATGGTACCATCTTGCCCAACTCAAGCGAGATGGTTTAGACTAGATGGAGAGGTAGTGAGGTACATACCAGCATACATAGAAGGGATAAATCCACCAATAGAGATGGGTGTAGGAGAGACACATGCATGGTAAGCCCTAGCTAAAGAGAGAGTTGTACATATAGATATGATGACATAGGCACATGTCTAGGATAGAGAAATACAAGTGATAGCCTTGACCTATATGACATAGGTATAGGAGCAAGAGAGAGTGACACACATAATGGCCTTGACCCATATGACATAGGTATAAGGAAAGAGAGAGTGACATGTGTGGTGACCCTAGACTAGTTAACATAGGTGGAAATCTCATCTACAGGGGTAGGTATCAAGATTGAGATCTTGAAAAACCTCTTTATAGTGTTTTATTTGGAGGGGTTAGATCGAGGCATCTATAAGTAGTATGGCTAGGCCATGAGATATGAAGGATAGGTCCCAACCAGAGAGCTAGAGCATTGTATATGGTTATATTTATATTAAAAATCATGATGTGTGTGTGTGTGTGTGTGTGTGTGTGTGTGTGTGTGTGTGTGTGTGTGTGTGTGTGTGTGTGTGTGTGTGTGTGTGTAATAAATATTATTTGGCATTTTGGATATTGGTTTTATGTGTTATCATTATGGTTGTGGTTGTTGATGATTTGGATATATTTATTTCTAGCACATGTATCTAGTTGTTGTTGTATATGATATAAGAAATATATGGGGTGTGGTTTATTTTTTAAAATTATGTAGAACACATGCATGGTTAAAAAAAAATAGGTATAAAAGGACTTGGTAAAATATAAGTAATAAAAAATGTACTACACATTATTTTAAGTTTGGAAATGTGCAATAACAAGAAAATGACTAAGTATATCTAACCAAAGGGTGGTAATCAATATGGTAAAAGGGAAAATTTTGTTTATAAACCAAATGAAAGATTGGAACCAAATTAAAATAAGTAGAATCACACTAAATCACATTGAGAAGTATGAAAATAATGTAATAAAATGGAAGGTATGAAAAAGGACAAATGGTATAAAAAAATCAATTAAGTCAATCAATCATACTAAATCATTTTGGAAAGTATAAGAGAAAAAAATTAGAAAAAATTGGTCTTAAATTTATCACACTAATTCAAGTCGGTAAGTATGAAAAATTCAAAAAATGATGGTATTCTTAAATGCACTCATAAAATAAGAAGATAAAAGTGAAATAAAAATTAAGTAATCATAAAACATATTAAGTCAAGTTGGGAATCATGTCAATGATGTGTAACTTCACGCTCAATCACATCTTATCTCATATTTCACACATGTAATTTTGATTGTGACTTGTATTATTGGAAAATTTTGTGAGAAGGGTCGGGTCATATCCATGGTTTTACACAAACTCACAAAGGGGACACCAATGAGGTGGAATAAATGTGAAAATTGGGTAATAAAGGATGTGGGTATGAGGAATGTGAAAAATGTGTTAATTTTTGAGGATGGCTAGGTCCTATCCATGGTCTTACAATGTAACTCACAAATGAAATACCAAGGGGAGTGATCAATGAACAAATCAGTATTTCTTAAGATGAAATATGAGGAATGTAAAGCATGAAAAATGGAGTGTAATAATCATAACGTAGGCATCTTATGATAAAACCTTAGGAGACAAGAGGCATATTAAGGACATGACAAAACATTAAGTGATTAGTGACCATAAATGTACAAAGGATACCTATTTTCTATAGACATTAAACTATATAGGCAAATATATGTGCTACTAATATCAACTCATGAAGATAGATTGGTAATAAAAAATTGAAATGGACCTACCTTCCCATGATGTGTTTCTCATTCCTTAGGACCATTTATAGATCCATTAGTCTATTATGAAGATTGGTACTTGCATGATAAAGTAGGTAGAACTAAAATATTTTTTTATTCTCCTTTTATAATCTACTAGCTTACCACACCCCAATGGACCTTAGCTCTATCATGAGTCAAAATATGGATTTTTATCTTCAACTATAAGAAGGATATGTGATTTGAATCATGTATTTTAGTATGATTTGACCTTTAAGAATTTTGAATATTTTTATGTTTTGCATCATTACCTTTTTTTTTAAATGATTTGGATTTTTTATTTTTTAAATAATTTTTAATATTCCTCCTCCATACGAACTTGGAATGACCAATAATGAGAGATAGAGTGATACACATGAATAAGATGTATGCTTAAGATAAAGGAAGCTAAGAAACTAAAGATAAGACTGAGTAGGACACTTAGGCTTAACAGTGAACCAACATGTTATCTCAAGTCTCAACCATGTATATAATTGGTTTATGAAAAGATGAATAGATGGGAAAATGAGATCCAAAGTGATTTAGTATAAGGAGTATATAATGAGTTGATTTTTTTGTTAATTCATCACATGGTAATAGTAAATGACTAAAAGGAAGTAGGTTTGTATAACCAATTCATAATGATAATTAAATGTGAAAAATAGATAAGAAAGCAAACATTCATAAATATACAAGAAGGGAATTTATGAAAATATAATAAGTTAAATTAAAGAAATTATAAATAAATACATCCATAGGCAAACATAAATGATAATATAAGTAATATAGAGTGAAAAAGCAACGTCACCATGTAAAATAAATAAGAATTTGACATAGTGTCAAATGATAAAAATAGATAGATAAAGATAACATTGGAGCACACATCCAATACAAATGAAAATGTTAAAGCACCATGCATGTGATCATAAATACTAATAAATTTCCAAACACACATTATCCATAACATTAGATAGATCTATATGAAGTTGGATATGAACTGCTACTAATGTCTCATCTATATTTAGTGAGAATTGGGAAAATTATTCTCATCTAATCTCCTCCATAGGAAAAATAATAATTATATAAGGATAATTATAAGGATGGAAATAAGACAAGGGATGCTTGTGTGACTAAATATGAGTGGGATCTATAGGAGATGTAGGAATCACTAGTGGGGAAGTATGCATAGGTGAATGAAGGTCCATAGGAGGAGTTATGGGATGAGGCATAAAATGCGATGAAGGGACCACAAGAGGGGATGAAATAATATGAGGTAGAACCATGGGAGAAGAAAGAAGAGAATTTTATGGTAAAACATATGGGAGAGATGGTAGAAGGTCTGAAAATAATTATAAGGTGATCCTTAAGGTGTTACTAAAGGATACGGTAATGATCAATGTGATGGGTGAAAAATTGATGTCATAGATAATATACCTATCCATACTTAGGCATATATTTTATAAGTACCTTTGGGGGAGGCATGGATTTTTATGAGGAATAAGGGGAATAAGGATGAAAATTATCAAGATATTATCATATCTTATGATAATAAGTGGATGAATGATTATCTATTCATAGAAGAAACATATACTCTTATGAGTAGTCTTAATAAAATTACTGATATGAGAAGGTGTAACAAAAGATAAAAGAGATGGAAAAGACTCATCAACCCATCTGGTAGGTAATAAATCCATATGAGGTAAAGGAAACAAGCCATCACCAAAGGAAGGTGGTGGTGGGGAAGAAATAGAAATAAGTTCAATAAAATGAGCAATGGGATCAGAAATAAGGATAGACTCAACAACAATGTAAGTAGGAATAAGCTCAACTATAGTAGGAGAGGGTATGGGTTCCACTGAGGGAGGAGTAGTATCTAAAGAAGGCCAAATAAGGGTCATGCACATCTCAAGGATAAGCAAGCTATAGGGGCTAGGGTACATAACAAATTAGTAAGGCCCAATCATAACATGATCCATGAGAATACTCCTATGAGGCTCCTAAAACACTAGAGGTGTTAGTGTCATCTCTACCCTATAATAAAAATAAAAAATAAACTATAAATGATGGAAAATGGGAAGATATATGAAAAGATTCAAATAAAGAAGAATGATAATGGACAATCTTGGCATCACAAGTACATACAAGACCACCTACAAATAGATCATCTAAAGAATAACCATCATGATAGTCTAATGTGTGAAATTCAATGATGTAAGTAAGGATGAACTTGTCATTTGATTAAGTGTGGTGAATATAATTCCAATTCCTGGTCAATACAATGGGAATGTCATCGCAAGGCGGTTAGAAAAAATGAGGATGCAAATACACTAGAAGTCACAAGATGAGATGACGTGAGAGATAGAAAGTTTTGATCTTTAAGTTAATCTCATCAAGATCATCATCATCAAAATATAATAGATTAGGAGGAATATTCCCAATGAGTTAAAGATTCCCATTGGAACCTCTACTCAAATTAATGGTAAAATTGAAGAGTTGAGATTCATGAAATGGAACACTAGGCAAAGGTTCAAGAGTAGGAATCTTGAAGACACTATGGTCTTGGAATGGTTCAAAATTTTAAGGGTTAGTATCACCCTAAATCATATAAATAGCTCCATTATGAGGTAAATTAATGCATTGGTAGGTGTAAGAAGAAAATTCTCTCATATAGTGAGTCCACGACCTACTAAGCAAGATGTTATAAGAGAGAGGAAAGTTGAAGATCATCACCTTCACATAAATGATGATAAGTAGTATGGTAATGGGAAGACACACACAACCTAAAGGAGGCATTTAACTTCTATCATATCCTTATCATGTACTCTATGTGGACTTGAGATTATATTTAGAGTACCCAAGAGTTTTTATAAAATTGAGAGGGGCAACACAAGTGTCAGAACCCTCATCAATCAATGCACGCTTGACTTGGATATCACCTATTTGGATACTAATGAACAAGAGAGGATAATCTCTAAGAAACAAAATCTCATCAAGAATCATAGAGGCTATATGAAATTTCAGAGAAAGAGAAGTGTCCATTGTTTCATCAACATGGATGGGCATCTCTTCACATTGTTGTTATATGATATCCTTAGATCTAGACAAGGTTGCTTCACATCCTACTAGTGGAGGATGAGGGATGTTCATTTCATAAAATAGTTGCATAAGATAGTTTTTATGAATTGGAGAGGTCCTCATAATCTCAAATAAGGGAATTTGGGATGGGATATTAATGAGATCCATAATGGGATTCTATTCATCATAACCCATAAAAAGGTTATTATAAATAGATGCATAGTGATTAATAAGGTCCTCGAAAGGAGGAATTGAAGTTCATTGGAACTTGTATTGATATTAAGGAGAAGGTTTAGAAAAATATTGTAAATTATGTTGATAAATTTAAGTAATTGGTTCACATTGAGGATTGGTAGAAGAAGGGCTAGTAGAATCTTAGTTGTCATTAGTGTTAGTAGATGGAGGAATGGTAGAAATAGAATGGGAAGTGTTATCTAAGGTAGAATTTGGAATTGGATCATAAAATGTTATAATGTCATCTTTCCCCAACTTATTTAAGTGAGTTGGAGAAAAATCTTGGATAACACAAAATATGCAGGACAAAGGAAGAGTGTAGATAGGTTAAGGGTCAATAAAAGAAACCACCCTTTGCATATTAGTCATGTTAACCAAATTATCTTTAGAAGTGGGGTCAACAATAATTTAGACATTATTGGTGGAAGGAGTGGGCTTGTCTTGGGTATCTTGATTAGGTTGTTAGTTAGGAAGAGGATCTTTATAGATAGTCAAATGAACATTACCTTGATTTAAGTATTGTGATTTAGTATGTGAATCATAAGCCTTATAATTGATGTCATAGGCTTATTGATGCTTTAAAATAATAGAATCATGATCAAAATTAAGACCAAGAATAAAATCTATAGATAAATTATTGACCTACCTATAAATCTCATGGGAATCACCCCAACTAGAATGAAAACAACAAAACTTGTTAGAATCATACCAAGATTTCATAAGATGAGTAGGACCAAGTTTTCATGGTAGAGGCCTAGGTAGACACTTGAGTAATTCAACTGAGGATAATTTTTTGTGAATGTTGATAGTATTTTGTGAATATAAATGAGGATTGGTATATTATTGAGAAGGGGGAGTTGGTTCTAAAGATTGGTTAGGAATGACATCTTGAATGTTTTGAATGGTGTCATAAGAGTCTGTGATACCATCATTGGTAGCCTTACCATTTTTTTCTTAAGTAAAATACGAGGAACCATATAAGGTTGGGGTGGCTCGAATTGATGAATAAGGAAATCTTGATGTTTTGATTGGTCAATAACCTCCTCCAAAGTACATGGAGAGAGAGTGTGGACCTGATATTGTAACTTGGGAAAAAGAGAATTAGTAAAGATATGGAAAATATTATCATAGGCCATGTTTTGTTCATACTTATCGGATAAAGTTTTCCAACTTTTAACAAAATCTTGGGTAGTTTCATTTTCAAGCTGTTTGTAATTTATGAAGTGGGTCATATTTTTTCTATAAGATATTTTAGACTATCATGATCAATATTTACCTTAAAGTATCTACCCAACATATAAGGTCTCCATTACTTGACTACATGTAGAATATCTAACATCTATTTCTCATAGATTGGTTTTAGCCTATTTTTACCCTTAAATTAAGGACTCTAAAATGCAATGGGTGTTATTTCCTGCATGATAACTTCCCATATACCATATCATGATGTATCACATTAAACAATAAAAGTTTTATAAAAATCATGGGTAGACAAAATTAGAGTGGTGCACATAGCCTCTTTTATCTTTTCAAAGGCCATGGTTATTAATTCATTCTAGTGGAGGGAGTCCTTCATAAAATTTGTGAGTAGTGTTGTTATGTTACCATAATTTTTCACAAAATTATGATAGTAACTTGTGAGCCCAAAAAAACCTTAGATATTATCAATTTTTTTTTTTACTTGCCACTCCATCATAGATTTAATCTTCTTAGGGTCTATTTTGAATCCTTTGTGTGAAACAATATGATCCAAATATGCCTCCTCTTAGACTCAAAAATCACAACTTGAAGGTTTTACATAAATTTGATGTTGTTCCATCACTAATATAACCTATTTCAAATATTGAAAATGTTCTTTTAAAGATTTTTTATAGATTAGGATGTCATCAAAAAGTACCAACAAACATTTAATTAAAAAGTTCTAAAATGAGTGTTCAACAAAATTTGAAATGTAGATGGTATGTTTGTGAGAACAAAAGGCATTTCCAAAAACTCATAATGGTCTTCATGGTTCTAAAATATATTCTAGGGATATCCTCATATCTAATTTGAATTTTATGGTACCCAAAATGAAGATATAGTTTTTTAAAATAAACAAAACCATGTAACTCATATAAAAAATAATCAATTACTAGAATAGGGAACTTATCTTTGATGGTGTACTTGTTTACATCCTTATAGTCTAGGTGCATTCTCCAAGTTTCATTTTTTTTATGCACTATGACTAATAGACATGAATATTCACTTTGGACATGTCTAATAATACCTTCCTCTAGCATATCATGTACCATATTTTTAATTTCACTTTTATGGGAATATAGATATCAATATGGTTTGATGTTTGGTGGTAGACTCGTTGGAAGTAATCATATGACATGATCAAGTTCTCTTCTTGGGATAATTCCTTTTAGAAGGGTGATACAAATAGTTAGGTGGTCATAAATAATCATTTATATATTAGGATGCATATATATCTTTTTTGGTTGAACTTATATGAAACACAATCATGCTAAAAATCCTTCAGCGTATTTTTTAAGATTTTTTGTTATGTGATATAAACTAACCAATTTTAGATATTTTTATCACAATCCACATAGTTTAAATATCATATGTTAAAAATGAAAGCATATGAATAGTTCCTATAAATTCATCTTGATTATGCCCAAGGTTGTGAGCCATTAGAAACTGAGAATAATGTCTATCCCACCTATGGGAATGGAAAACATAGGATAATCTATCCTATATTCACTGATAACAAGCTTAATACCATGGAATTTTCTAGAATAATTGATTGTACTACAATCTACAATCATGATCTAATATTATAGAGATGGATAAATGAAATAGTTAAAATGAGTAGCCAACTTACTATTGATGAAGTTATGTGTACTCCCTAAGTCAATCAACATTATTACCTTCTATTTATTGATGAAATCCATGACAAGGGTTTGAGGAGTGATAATATCCATAACTGCATGATAGGAGATAGTTGGTTAGGATTTTTCATATTCTATCTTTGGCACCTTTTCATATTCACCTGATACTTCATCATCATATTATTAGTCATTGACCCCTTTAAATTAGAATAATTTATACTTAAAAAATTTATGTACTTTGATCCATTTTCTATCACAATTGAAGTATACATATTTCATTTGGCTCTCTTCAATTTGTTGATCTGTCAATATAGTAGGTTGAGGGAATGATGGTGATAATTTTTTTGCCCTTTATGTTATTGAATGATTCTCTTGCTAGATAAAAAAATTTCCTCTATCTTACAAACCTTAAAGAAAAGATTTAGAGACATTATCTAGAATAAATATGCATTTATCATGTTTAATGTGATCCTTAAGACCTCCAATAAATAAATCATTTAGTTTCTCCTCTAGAATTTTATCCATTTACAAAGAGAGGTTTTAGAATTGATGAAAATCCTTGAATAAACCTATTTTTTCTGTAACTTTTCTAGTTGACTAAAGTGGTTATCAATATTAGCAAAGGTTCATGGAATACTCCAAAACATGCTAATTATAGGGATATCTTGCATAGTTAATAGAAAAAATGAATAATTATTGGGAATTCAAACTGAATAACACCATTAAAGGCTAATATGAACTCATTTAGTTAAGACATGCAAATTTAATGCATTCAAAACAATTGGCACAAAATATATGAATAACAAACTAAATCATCCATAATACTTATTTCACATAGATCATAAGTAAAATCTATATAGGAAAACCATTCATAACATTTTATTAATCTATATCACATACATAGCCATTCTCAATTACAACTAGATACTATTTATAAGATTTTACAAAGCATTATCTTTTCATCTTCCAACCTTTTACTATGTTGAAAAGAAAGGAATCTTTTCATTATGGGATCAAATACTATTCTATCAAAGGTCAAATACATATAAAATATAATAAAAAATAGATCAATTCACACGTGTTTATCAACTATACTTTGTGATTTTACTCGACCCTATTCTTCATCCAACACTTTCCCAAAATTTATTTGTTATCTCATCCCAAGACAAGATCACAAAAAAATACTTTAATTTGAGGTTGAATGAATGAGCTAGAAATATGAGTCAAAATTATTTCTTTAGGTGTCATTTACTAGTTTTCACCCTCTACACACTACTTAGCCACCCTTTTGGTTTTTTAACTAAGAGTGAACTATCCTACCATCCTTTTAAGTTTTCAATAGACTATCATAACTAGGCATCCACCCTTTATGGGTGTTCAACCATCCTGACCTTGCTCCTAATGTTTAAGGATATCTTAAAAAAATTGTGTAAAACTTGTGAAAACTAAAAAAATGGAGTGCATAGTACCTAATGAGTGGATGGTGGCATGATTTGAAGTGGTTGTGTACTAGGTTATTATTATGATTATTATTCTTGTGTAATAGATGAATCACTTGGTTGTATAGAATCTACTGGTGGGAGTTGTTGATGATAGGTGTATAATTTTTGTTTCAATGTTATGTTCTTTCGATATAAGATATATTGGAGTTACTAAATTAGAATGAATTGAGACTCATCCATAAGTTGAGCAATGGAAGGATCAATCTATAAAAGACATTGCTTAATTATCTTCTAGTCTGTTAACATTTCCCATACCATAGTAAGCATTATTCATAGTGGGAATTGGATTACCATCAATTCATGCACATATTCATATTCCATGATATTAATGAGTGATTTTGAATTATATGTCTTGAGATAGATATCTAGAACCAACACATCCAACCTATCCACATGCCTTTAATCTTGTAGCCCAAAAAATATAGTTCACATATTCTCTTTGTGCTAAGCCTGATGTTTTTTCATGGTAGTATCCCTTAAATATAGTAATTTCTTGAGGTCATTATTCATTAAATCATAAGTATATGTTTGGTCATCGATTACAACTTTGGTTTTTTCTACTATTGTAAAATTTGGTTGAGTGGAAACCAATGAGTTATTAACATGTTTCTTCCAATTTAGCATCCTTTATCCTATCTTTTATGCTTGGTGTATAGTGGTGTCTAAAACCTACTCATATTCTTGATCAATTCATAGATGCTTATATCTCTGACTTTATGTTCTACCCCTATGCTCTTAATGCTTGTAGGTGTTTTGTAGCCATCTACTCCTTTATAAGCTAACTCAATAAAGCTATGAGTTATTTTTCTTATGACATCACTTGGTCACCTAGGACATTTGTAACCAATTTAGGGAAGATGTTATTGATTATCTAGTACACATTTGTAAGATATTGGCTTAATTCCATATTGTCACTTCATTATTGGAAGACTTATTATTGTAATTCCAAATCCTTTTATTAAATAGACTTATGATAAATAGTTATGTCCTTAATCTTTTTGGTTAGTGTCAACTGGGAAACATCCAAATATGTTTCAAGTGTAATGGTATCAAGTTTCATGGATGTGGTTGGAAGCATTATAAGAGCTGGTGTGAATTATGACAAAGGAAGAGAGAAAATGGTGCACCAGTTGGATGATGTGGTAACATCCCATAGCCATTAGATAGTGATTTGAGGTTTAGGTTTTAAATATGAAGCCTCGTCTTGTGCACCTACTTCTCTTACCATTTTATGTTATTTTTGTACTCTGGTTCTTCATTGGTTTTAGCCTCTTTTTATTTTTTGGATTGAGCCTCAGATTTAGCCTTATCCTTAGTGTCTATCTTGGCTTTGGATTTATCTTTCACTTTGGCCTTATCCTTACCTTCAAATTCAACTTTGGATTTGTGTTTTGCCTCAGCCTTAGCTCTAGTTTCTTTATCTACCTTGGCCTTGGCCTCAACTTTAAATTTGTCTTATCCTTCACTAATTGTTATTTGGTTACATATTTGGATTATTCATATTTAATGAAATAATATTATTTGTCTTTTTTCTCCTTTTGATCCTTTACTTCTGTTGATAATTCCTCCTAATTCTATTACACATATTGCACTTCCTAATATTTTCACACTACCTCTTTTTGCCCCTTTTTCTTTGCCTCTACTTCTTTAGCTCATTTGTTATGAGCCTCTAATTCCTCTACTTGCTTATACACAACCTCTACTTTTTAAAATTACTTCTTTGAGCCTATATTTATATAGCTTACTTATTTGCATCTTTTGCTTCTTCATCTTACTTTTTGTGTGCCTCCTACTTAGATTTTTGTTTGTGTTTCTCCTCTTTTATATCTACTTATTTTTTGTGTTGTTCTTCCTCCACTTTTACCTTTCTCTTTTTTTCTTTCTTATTTCTCTTTTACTCTTACTTTTTTTATTTTTTATTGCCTTTTTTTCCTCCTCCTCTGGGTCCTTTGGCTCATACATAGCTTCTATTTATGGCTCTAACTACAACTAGATGGTCTCTTATGGTTCTTACATAGGAGTTGGTGAGTCTAGTATTGTCATTGATTATGATTCTTATGAAAATAAGGATTTAACAAAAATAAACTTCCACATAGATTCCTTATTTTTGGATGTAAAATGGGGAGTAAGGGTCATCTTTTGATTCTTCACAGCTTAGCCTTGGGGCTATGGATGTTCTTCTAACACTTACTACACTCCCCTCTCTTTTAATTGTTCTATAAAATATACCATTCTTTTTTATTATTTGGTATGGCCTTGTTGAAGGATGAGTCCTTGGTTTTCACATCAAGGCTATATGTTGACTCTCTTGATTAGGTTTCTCTTATTGGTGCATAGTATAAGATCTTATAATTAGATCTCTATGGAATATTTTGGCCACTAATTTTTTGAGATACTTGCAACCCTATAATGTCAACAATGATAAAGGTGAAGGTTGAGTGATGTCAAACCAAAGGTCTTACTTTACCTAATTACATAGTTGGCAGGTGTACACTACTGTCTAGAATAAGAAATAGTTTTATTCTTCATGTTCATAATGATCATCACTGATGTCTTCTAGCATAGAATTTAAGACCTTGTGCTCATCGACTCCAAATTATATCAAGTCACAATAATTATGATTTTTAGGAATTTGGATTTTCTAACCAAGAATTTTCTTGATGAGTTCTCTTCTTTTATGGTGGTGGAAAGGATCTCCGTGATGGTACATTCCTCTTGCTTTTGTTTGTTTATAATAAAATTACTATGTTTTTTGGTGGAGCCTATGATTGTGCTTTTGGTATCCTTTATGCTTGTTTAAGCATGGGTTATTATCCTATTAGAGGGATGGAATGTATAGGTTTCACCTTCCTCAAAGTTAGATATTTATTCCTATAAACTTTTACTTGTGCATCCAACATCATGATGAACAATGGAATTATAGTCATTTTTGGTGTTGGTAACTCATGCACTTTGATTTGGATGCCATTGTATAGATTTATAACCGATGCTTATTGTCCTAGATACTATATGACATCTTGGAGTATCATCAGGTATGACCTAATCAAGGCTAGAGACTCAATCCACCATGTGTTATCCACCCCATTTTCTCATATTATTTCCCTATTTTGGTCCATGTAATGTTTACAAATATGATAATAGGCCAAAAAAATGTAACCAGGTTAACTAGTCCTTTTGGTGATTTCCACTATGTGAAAAAAAAGAAGTAAGACCAAGAACTAATATAAAAATGTGTGGGAGATGCCTATGATTAATTATCAATGGTGATAGTTAACTCTGAGGCCAAAAAATTGGGCCAATTGATGTTTTCCTGGAGGTGTATCATACGATGTGTAAATAACCTTTTTTATTGCTTGACTAGTATATTTTGTAGTTTTCCAAAACCTTTTTATAATGCATTCAACTAGAATGTGCAGTAAACCATAATCTATTGAATTAGTTGATATTATTTTACTTTCCCTTGTTATATACTTATCCCTGGTATCTGAATGAATTGGTGGAGTGGTGGACTTGTAGGGGAAAAGGTATTTTCCACCAATTGGAAGGCCTATTGCTCATAGCATATTCTAAGCACTAATATAGATTATGACATCCCAAGACAAATAAATATCCCCTTCATTATACCTACTTATAATAGTAAACATTACCTCATCAAATTATCCAAATGTAGGTAGATTGATTAGTCTTTCTACATTTGAACCTCATAATAGATATGGGAGTATTGAGGCTCCGACTTGTGTAGATTTTTGTGGACTAAGAGAAAATAGAGTATATTTTGATTGATCAATGAATTAAAATGGGATGAGGTCATTATATTTAGTTTGACTTAGGCCTAAGCTAATCCCCATTTAATTTTTTTAATCAGTTAATAGAATCAACAATTGATATCGATCCATGGTTATTGGTTTGGGATAGTTCAAACACTTCCTTTGATTGGTCCATCTAGGCGTAAGACTATGCATATAATTATTTATTTTGAGTATAGATCTCAATATTTGATTTTTAGTATAAGTGTGTAATGGTTGTGTGTTGTCCATGCTCTTTGTTATATTGTTTTTGGCACCCAAATCAGTGTAGCTAACTAGTTTAAATGTGATACAATGATTACACATGAATTTACATTCCCAATTAATATCTATTGACTACTATTTTATATGATGGATACCCTTTTTAATTTAAGTTATTTGATATATTTATAGTCAATTAGTTGATGTGACTCAACATATTTTCATCTATCTCTTTTCATTTTTGACCCCACCTATCATTCCACCATGAAATCTAATTCAAGAAAGATGCAATATGATCAAGTGCCTTGTCACTAATGGTCTTTAATGACCATTATCCATCATTTAATCATACTTATCCTATCATTCATATATTACTAGACTTATTTCATGACCATGGTGTAGTTGTTACCAGTTGTATTTAGGTTATTTATGTGAATCAATCATAGTTTGTAATGCTTACTCTTCTAGATGCATTTTAACATATTATAATATAAATATTACACTATACAAACACTTTAATCCTAAAAAAAAAACATAAAACAACATTAAAAAAAACCCTAATCTATTTGGTGCTACTTGGCACCCTCTTTTTTTAGTAATAAGAATACTAGAGACTAACAATGGTAAGGCTTAAGATTACAACCATTACCATATCATAGTAATATAGTTCCCTATAGATATTTTAACACAAATTTATAATGTTTTGAGACTTCATGAATAATTTAGGTTCCCTTCCATCTAATGCAAAATTTTCCTTAGAATGTCTTAAACCTACTAGCATATAATTATATTGCTTGTTCTAGATGAAATTTCTTAAATCATGAGTTATGATCATGCCATGCCTTTTGGCTTAAATTTTGGATCTCTTACATCTAATATTCCATTTTTATAATTTAATCCATTCCAATAAATTCCATTAATATTTTCTCAAGATAATATTGGTCTCCTAACCTTATAACCATTACAATGCATAAACTCAAAATAATATACTCCATAGGCATTACTACCTCAAGACCATAGACAAGTTGGAAGGGAGTGAAACACATGGTATACTTATAATTTTTTATGTATGAAAAAAGAATCATATGAATGCAATCCTCCCAATTGTCCATTTTCACATTAAATACATTTGTTAACATTTTTCCCAATACTTTATTTGATGCTTCTTATTTTCTATTTACTTGAGGGTGATAAGTTATGATCTTGTGGTGCAAGAGTATAAAATTATTATTGAGAGTATTGATAGTTTTATTAAGGAAATTCATTCATTTGTATCTAACCATATTTATTAGACATCTAAATATTGTAATAACATTTTCATATAAGAATTTGGTAGTGTCCTTCACACCACAACTTGGGGTTACAATAGTTTCCACCCATTTGGTGAAGTAATCCATTATAATAATAATATAATTCACATGAATTCATTTACTTTGGGGACTTATAGGTCTAAAAAAATTAATTCACCAGTATTAAAATGGTTTTTATATGAAAATTGGTACCAAAGTCATATCATCATGTTGATTTGCTTTTCCCATTTGTTGACACACATCAAAATGTTTGTCTACCCTGTGCACATCATGAAATAAAGTTGACCAACCAAGACCACTCTGTAAGATTTTTATTTTAGTGTATTCACATATTAAGTGACCCCCTAAAATTCCTTGATGTGATTATTGAAGAAGCTTTGGTCATTCATGCTCTAATGTGACTTTGCATAACACATCCTCTTTTCCAATCTTATACAAACAGTTATTGATGAGACTATATGGGATAGCTAGAGTGACCATATAATTTTTATCACTTTCCATATAACACACAAGGAAATTTGTTTGCTCCAAAAAGTATGCAATGTCCTCCATATTATCTGGGATTGTTATAGCCTTGAATAAGTGTGCATCTAGGGACTCATACCTTATTTTTTATGGTTATTCACTATTTTTTAACATGATCAAATGATCTATTCTAACATTTTGTCAACCTATATTTACATTGATTCAAAATTAAAATTGTTCAAACAACACGATCCACCTAGAGATCCATCCTCCTAAAATTGTCTTGTTAACTAGGTGTCACAATGCCTAGTGGTCATTACAAATATCAAACAATATGTCCAATATATAGTGTTAAAACTCTTTCAATGTAAATACAATTATTTAATCATATCTTTATGTCATTTTATAATTCTTTGTTGTTTTTGATAGCTTCATGATTGAAAAATGTATGGGGTGACCCAAACCACCATCTCTTGGCTACACTAAAACAACCCCTAAAACAATACCAAAAGTATTCACATGGACATGGAATGTATTATTCCAATCTAGAAACAATAAAATAGGTGTGGTCACAAACCTTTGTTTAAGATAGATAAATGATGCTTGACATTCTAAGGTCTAGTTAATGTTTGTATCTTTTTGCATTATATTTTACATTAGTGAAAATATGTCTATGTATCATTTGATAAATTTTTTTATAGTATCTTGTATGACCTATGAATGTACACACTTCTATAAATTTGGTTAGGGTGGCATCCTGACTATTACAATAATCTTAGCTTGGTCAACTAAAATTACATCATTACAAATAAAATGGCCTAGAACAATACTAAAAGGTATGAAAAATAAGAACTTCTTTAAATTTAGATCAATGATAGAGCTTGGCACCATTCTAACATTAGTCACAATTTTGACATGTGTTATTTAAATAGATAAAATATAGCCTAGTCATCCAAATATAATTCTAATAAATCATGAATGAATTATTTAAATGAATTTACTACAACTTTAGAGAGAACTACTATTGTTTTCTTTAAACCAAAAGGCATTACCTTATATATGAATGATCCCCATTTAGTTTCAAAAGTTGTAATAGCTTAGTCCTCTTCTATGATTAGAATATGATGGTAATTGATAAATACATATGTGAATGAGTACACTTCATGAATTATTAATGATTAAAAAACTTCATCCATGAATGTTATTGGAAATGGATCATTACTGAAAGTGTCATTCAGTGTACGATAGTCTCCACAAACTTGTGTCTCCCTAGACTTTTTTGGCTATATCACTATGGGACTCACCCAGTATACTTTTTTAATTGGATAAAGGATTTTAGCTTCTTTTATTCAATCCGATTCAAATTTTACATTAATTTCTATGTTGGGTTTTAGTTTGTATGTGCACTTTTTAATAGGTCAAGTGTACTCTTTCAAATCTATGTCCATCTCCCCAAATGATGGATTTACAATTTTTTTTCCAAAATTTTGGTTACGAAAACATTTTGATAGTCTCATAGCAAATGTAATGCCTTTGAAATATATTCTTGTCCCCAATAATCTCCCATAGTTACAAGCTTAATAACTAAATCTATTCCAATATTATATTTGATCTTTTTTAGGGGTTCTTGATACAATTTGTTTGATGTATTAGGTAGAGCTTCTCAAAAAGTGTGATCCCTTTCCCATTATAGGATGTTTACATTTCATAGTTTGTCCTCGTAAACTTGTTCTACACTTTGGGCTAGTGTTAGTTTGGCTTCCCTCTATGAATCAAAGAATCCTTCCAAATGTATATCTCCATCACTATTTATATATTTCATTAGTGTATCTATTATATTACAAGTATTAATAAAAGCTTGTTCCTAATGACTTGATTTGTAATCGTGAAATGCCAAATTTAAATCATGAGCTACTTCATATTATTATGATGAATCTATTATATCTTAAAAATCTTCTACTCATCCATGACATAGAAATATTTTAAATTTATATAATGCATTGTGCACTAAAGAGTTATCATCTTCAAACATAATTGAATGAAATCTTGTTTCACTTGTGCCTAATGTTTTGTTTCTCTCTTGTGCTCTTTATGTAGGTAATAATTCATTAGTAGTGGCACTATTGTGTGTGTAAAAATGTGTACCCAATACCTTAGCTCCACTCCTTACATAAACCATATATATACACATTGATTAATTTTTATCTCTATACATTAGCCTTATTGAAATAATAACAATTCAAATTTAATCATAGGTGGTAACTAAAACTATGCATGTAAAAAGTCACATGTTTCTTCCCAATATATCTCTTGATCTATATGCACTACCCACCAAGTCATAGTAGTACCTCTTAACACATATATAACTGTGTTAACTCTTTGATCCACTTCTAACACATGGTGTTATAACTTCAATATGAATTAATTAAGGTCATCTATTAAAAATTATTAAGGTAACTAAGTTTTGGTAGTGAAAACCATTCATAGAGGTCGTATCTCATGATCTCCCTTCACCCAGTTCAATATGTGAGTGCCTAAATTGCCACTTACACAAGATGTTATTTCCCAATGTAAAACCCTATCTAGAGTAGGTTTAGTATAATCTATAATTATTAAATTTGTATTATATAGGACTTTCACCTCTGACCTAGTAGGAGATCACACTAATAGAGAGGTACAACCTTCTTGTTGAAACTATGACAATGGATATTTTGTTATTACCATATTACAAGATGGATGCTTTTTATTTATGATTACTCTACCTATGGGTTCAAAAATTGATACTCAATAACTCACGATGCATTCCTCTATGTATCTATGTCAACTTTAAACCAACTATTATCACCATAAACATATGGTGACTTTGGTTCCTTTAAAATTATGTAAGTATTTTATTCCACTTAACTCAAATTTATGAAAACTATCATGTCTCCTTGATGAGACTCTAGTTGGTTGTGCACTATGTTAATAGTCATTTGACCATTTTAAGTCCATTTCTTACCAATTAAGGTAGGGTAATAGGTCTTGATAGTATTCATATCAATGACTTAAAAATTACCATGCATACTTATTTTGGCCACTCTAATATCTACATCTTTGAGGTGACCAATTAGTTATACCTACCTATAATCTATGGGGCTGAGGATGATAGGACTATAGTTTAATTGTGGCCTATGAATAGCTTCCCATGTTGATCTCGAGATTGTATTCAAATTACTATTGAATTCAAAAACCATGTTAGGAATTTCATAATATTCAATCTTAATATCTATGCTACAGTAAACATCCTAAGGCTTCTTAGTTTTCACATACCAGATAATCTTATATGTATGTTTTTGACCTCACTGTACACACTCCAAAAAATTATGTAAGAGTTTAGTAATATTCTATGATATATCCTCATTTTTTAGTGTACTAAGTAACTTTAGTAGGTCTTTTAAAGTATTTATAAATCCTTCCTACTTCATTATGCACATAATATATCCATATATCTACATATCAATGGTTGTTGTATCTCCTTTTAAAGCATTTTTTTGCTTTATATTCTTAATAAATTTAGCTACTTGATACATCAAAGTCTTATTCTTTATAGGATTAGGATATTAATCAAGATAAAATTTTATAAATACCTAATCTAATGTCATTTCCAAAGGAATCAATCCTTGTTCTACATGTTGTTATTTGGTAATTGCCTAGATGAATTCATTATCCTTAGGTTGAATGTTGATCAGGTTCACATTATGCATCAGATTCTTCTTCCTTTGCTTCTCAAGCATTAAATAGTATTTAATTTAATGTTGGCCTTGAAATCTATAGTACACATACTAGGTTTTTATCTATGTATTGGTAGGTTAATTATTTACATAGTGATTGTATTTTTCACACAAATAACATTGTATAAGAATTTGGGTTTGCCAATTTTCATTGACATGACCTCTTTGATACCCTCCTCAATATCCTCCCCTATATCTTCCTCTATAACTATTTTTATATGATTGATATCCCCATACTTATGACTATCATCCAAAATATCCTCCTTACTTATTTTTATGTGCATCATACCCCTTGTATTAGTGCTAAGGTGAACTTCAAGTCCAATTAGATTGATTTCACTATGGATTCACATCATTCTAGGGAGACTGATACTAGTGTTGTGGATAATATGTAATCTAGCCAACTAGACCTTGGGGTTGGTATTGTGTTGAATAAGGTATACAATTATGATTACCTTATGTCACACTTGTCATGTCCATGTCTAGGCTTGGGATACCCTACTTCATAGTTGGTAACAATTACATATCAACTATGAAGACATTCTTTGTAATATCTTCTTTTAGTTCTTATAGAGATCTCAAAATTCTCTCATCATGATTTATCTATTTATAAAAAAATTAGTACATAATATATGATTTTGGATATATTTCTATAAAATATGGCACTTTGAAGTAGCATGTCTAACTACTCTACGAATTTCACAAAATTTTGTTTTGAGTTTTAGATAATCATTCATGTGATGGCCTTATCTACCATTTTTTATACACCATAAGAATAATTTAGGATTATCATTCTCATGAATCTCATCCATTATTCTCATAAAAACATCTAGTTTTTATTATACTTTGGAACTTACTACTAGAAGGTCACCATCATCCTCAATTTACTCCACTCATAGAACAACAAATCAGGCATCAACTTTAGTTAGGAATTGAGACTGTCAAATAATAAATCTAATTATTGTTCATATCCATTATATGAACCAAGTATCCTTATCAATATCTTATATAATGAAATTAATTGTATTTATGACATCAAAAAATCTATGATTTAGTCTTTGACCAATTCTCTTGACTTTTATCAAACCTCGTTTAGGTTTTGAATAGTCTAGCTTGTGTATTTATTCATCTTAAAATATACTAATAGATATTTAACTTGTGTAATATTGAGAATATTAACATTCATTTTTAAAATTAACTCTAATTCTTGAATTTATAAATATCCTATGAGTTTGAATTTATTTACATCATTAGATGTTACCACCTTAAAGTTCCATTTCATATCATAAGTTACCAATTATTTCTTAGGATATGTAGACCCATTGTATTACATCAAATAAATAAACATGCCTACATTGAGTGACATAGTTTTCAAACTTGAAGCTTCCAACACTAGTTTCTACACATTGGTGACTATGAATGTAGGAGTATGCACAGTAATTATTCATATTATATATGTATATACACTAGTGACTGTGACTAGGGACTTCTGTGCACTCATCTTATCTATGTGTCCTAAAAAGAAATTATAGCTCTTATGTCCTCTTATTATCTACTTAATACTTTGTATTTGTAATTATATTACCAAAATTATCTATAAAAGAGTCAAACCAACTTATATCCACCTCTTCTCCTACACTTATTCTTCTCTCAACTGATAAATTGGGTTGGGTGGGTGCATACTCTTAAAGTGAATGATCTCTAGTTTGAACTTCTTCTAACTTTAAACTTGAAATTGTGATAGTTATACATTATAACCTAAATTTTTATATGAATTTTCCTTCCTAGGTCCAAATCATATCCATTTCATTAACTGCAATCTATTTTTATCTTTTAGTTATTCTATTGTTAACCTACCTTCTTCTTCTTGATCCATGAGCTTTATATCCACACTATTTATATTTATTTCTTCCTCTTCATCAGGACCTTATGGATACTCTACACATTATTTACTTCCAAAATCTTTCAAAACCTCTCCCTAAGCTTTTCCATCTCTATCATCTTCTATTCTACTCCTACTCCTATTCGTAGTTAATTTATGATTACTCACTTTGTTGTATCTTCTCTATTGTCATAGTTCTCTTTCTAATCCTAGAATTTTATTCTTGCTTTATATATTCTCATCCTCCATATTTTGGGTTCAGGTTCAAGTTTCTCTAATCAACTCTACATCATTCACTTATATCTTGCATGCATCCCCATGGCACATGAAATGACTAGTCCATGTTGGCAGGAGTAGGAACCATGGCCTTTTACATAACCAATATTTTAATCAATGTATGTAGTCACTAAATAAAATTACCATAGAATCATCTAACAAACATATATTACCCAAATTCAAAGGTTAAATAACCTTTCACTTCAAATTCTATGATATAGCCATCAATTGTTGTCTAGGTGGAATAATCCATAACATGGGTCCAATCAGTATCTAGACTTCATAGTATATCTAAATTTTCTTCCATCCATATTATATAATCTATACTTATTTAATATAAATAATAATAATATAGTTTTGATAGCCATGTAACTAAAAATCTAGGTAATTTTCTAGTATATGTTCTTGGAAAAATCCATAACATGATAATTATAGGGATAAATTATACAGTTAATAACAAAAAAGAATAGTTATTGGCAATTCAAACTAAATGAATCCATTAAAGACTAAGTCAAGCTTGTTGATGGTACCATCATTAATATTAGGGATGAATTAGTGATGTAATCAAATCAAATTCAATTACAAAAATTCAAACTATTAACCAATTAGCATATGCATTCACGAAGCATATAAACCATTCATTATAATGAACAAAAAAGCAATGCAATATCAAAGATTATAATGCTTGAATTATGTGGGAAAACCTCATGGGGAATAAAACACACTCTCAATCATATAAGAACATGGAATATAGTCTTATAAGAGATTATAAACAAGATAATTTAGTAAAGCAACCACTTCACAGGGAGCACCAACCCCTAAGCATGGACACGCACCCACTTGACCTAGATGTTGAGAACCCACACAACACCTTATGATATCAACACTTATAAAACTATGATTTCATTCCAATTTGATGGATAAATAATGAATAACTAATCTCTTTAACCCTTCACACTTTATCAATCCTTCACACAAAAGTAATGCATCCACAACAACCTTTTGAATCACTCTACACTTCTTATCTCATCCTCAATCAACAACCCTATAAAAAAACTATTTCAAAATAAAAAATATGATCACTAGGTCACACACATATCCATCACACTAATATTCTCTTAAATTCATACACCAAGCATACTGACACTCCTTTATTCTTTGCTCATTCACTCTAGAAGCCTTCATCTTTAATTTTACTCTTTATAGAGTATATATGATCACCACCTTCTTGGTTGGCCACAAGACATTCTTTAGCCATTAAGGATTATATCCCACTTAGAAAAATATTATAACCATATACATAATTTTTACATAGAATTTAAATATTACCCTTAAGCAACAACACCTTTAAATTAGGCCTAAGTAGCCCTTTTAGGTCCATGTAGACCTATTCATCCCTTTAACACTTAACTGAGCAAAAATAAGAACATAAGACCACTTCAAAGCACATAGTTCCATGCCATATGAACCCTAAGACACCATTGAGTTATTATATTCATACCTACACACCTATGCATATGCAAAACCTTTCAATCATTTTTCTTGTAGATGAAAATACCATGAACGAACAAAGAGACAACTATCAGGCAATGGTTCAAAATGAAGATGGATTGGTCACACCTTCAAAATCTATAAAAACGATCCTTGTGGATTTTAAAGCACTCTCTAAAAGATAATTCACCATGAAACAAACAAAAACCATCAATAAAAACTCAAACACCGTTCTCAAGTCACTTGTAGAAGAAATTCAAACCCTCAATCAACTTTGAAGTGTAATAAATGTAATTGTATGACCAGTCAAACCTCCTAGTTTCCCTTGAAGTTATATAACATTTTTATTGTTACTCCATCATCAAATTCATCCATCATAAAAATTTATATACAAAACATCTCAAACTAGTTTTCCTTTGTAAATTCTATTGTTCCCAAAATTTGTCACTCATTTTGGGACAACACATGAACTATTTTTGGTCCTACAAGCCAAAAATTCTCTCTTCCCTTTTCAAAAATTGTTATGAGCCTTCAAATCCTTCATTTTTCAAGCTTTTTCAAAAAACTATGAACTATGCAGGCTTGAATCTACGGACTCTATAGGCTTGAAACTATGGACTCCGTAGGCTCATTTCTACATACTCTATAGACCTAAAACTATAGACTCTGTAGGCTCATTTCTATGGACTCCACCAGTGAGATTTATATAGACTCTTTCAAGGTTAGAAAAAACTATAGACTAGGTTTCTATGAACTTTAAGGCTTGAAAATTATGGACTCTACTAACTTAGTTTCTACAGACTTCGTTAGATATACGAACTCATAACTATGAACTTTGTAGGAAGAAATATATGGACTCCCCCAGTTTTACAGACTCTACAGGTAGAACTACAAACTTCACATATGGTTTCTACAGACTCTACAAGATAGATTTTTATGGACTCTTTCAAAGTTAGGGGAAACTAAGGACTTAGTTTCTATAGACTCTATAGGTAGGCTCAAATCTATGGACTTTCAAAGCCTCAAAACTATGGACTCTGTAGGCCGGTTTCTCACATCTATGGACTCCCTCAGTTCTACGAACTCATTTCCATAGACTCTATAGGTTGGTTTCTATAGACTCTGTAGGAAAGAAATAGGCTCAACACTTAGCCATTTTTTCAATTGGGAAGTTCAAAGGGGTCTTCCAAGAGCTCAAAGGACAAGTGCCCTTGTAAAGGGCACTTGGGAGCCAAAATGGACCATTGCAACTTTTCCAAAAAGTAACCTTGGAGGTTTAGATAGCCCTTGCAGAGGGAAGGTGAGAAGTAGATGGACCGTTGCAAAAGCCTGAAGGATAGTTCTGGGCTTAAGCAGTCCTTGCAGAAGGCACAGTTCTCTTTCAGGAAAAGAATGTGGAAAAATGATTAAGGCATTTCCTTTAGATAAAATTTTTGAAGGAATTCTTTCAGACTTTTTTCTGAAGAAATAAGCCTGAAGAAAAGTCCACCAAAGGATAAATCCCACCAAGAGAAAATCTTGGGGAAAAAAGTCTGAAGGAAAGTGAATGAAACAAAGAAAATGATTCCTTCAGACATTTTGTCTAAAGGAATTAACTTGAGGACTCTCTGAGAGAAAGAAACCCGAAGGCCATTTAAAGACCACCCAAAGGGTAGATACCCTTGTGGGGGGCTCTCCTTGACCCAAAGTGGACCATTTCTCAAGGCCCTGAAGGGCAGGTCCCCTCCAAGAAAGATCAAATGACAAAGTTGAAGGAATTGTCATGGAAAGTGACAGGCCCATAGACATCAAAGATGAACATCATGAACTAGCCATTGAGATTCAAAAGTCTGGGGACATCCCTGCAGCCATCAAATTTAAGGCAACCAACTAGCCATTGGCTTTCAAGTGATGATGGGCACGCAAATGTCAAATTTTTAGCAATGAAATAGTTGTTGATCCTTATAGATTTAAGCATGGACTCAAATGCATTTAAAGGCCTTAATGCCAAGGCCAAAAGGAAGAACCACTGAGAGAAGGAGTGTAAAGAGCCAATAAAGCTAGGAACATAGCCCTGAGAGCTTAAATTCTAGGAAGAGGCAAAGCTAGAAAAGACAAAAGTAGAAAGAGGGAAAAGCCCAAAATATCTGCACAAAAGTAATTCTACTAGGTGGAATAGTCCACTAAGTAGATATTTTGGCTTGCAAACATTGAAGGTGACACCTATTTTTCTTCTTGGAAGTAATGGCAAATTGGATAGCTACGTAGACATCAGAAAAAGGACCAAATAGTCCATACTAAGGAAGAGACATATTAGATGAATGGGCATGCTATAGTTAAGGAATTGCACTGTTCCAAGCATGGTCCCTCTAGATAGAATTGAGGGTGCATTGATGGCATTGACTGTAGCATGGGCCATCCCATGGGAAAGAGTGTTAAGCCTTGCTTGGTTTCTATAGATTATAATTTATCTCATTATGCAAAGGGAGATCTTCCCCATACAGAAGCAAAACTCTGCCCAAATTGAAAGGTGAATACTGAGACTTTGAGTTCAGATTGTTATTCATATTATTTTATTTGAATGAGAAAGCAAGTTACTTGTAGACTTTGTGCTGTTATAGCTTGTGATATTTTAGGAAATTGTTCTTACGTCTATTTCCTAGGAGCATTTTTATTTATTTGATCTAACAAGCAGAACTAGTGGAAGTAGTCAAGAAGGTGTCCTGAAGCCAGTTACTTTTAGACTTTATGCTGTCATAGTTGTCTTCAGTGTGTCTTTGTTTTTTGTTCCTATGTAAAGGATCTTGGGATGACTTTGTGCCCTCATTATCCTTTGTATTTCACTCTTGGGTAGTTGAGGTGGAGACTTTGTACTACATCTTAGTCTATTGGTTGCTACGCCTTTGGTTACTAGTTACTTGTCACTACCTGAAAGAAGTCCTATTTTTCCTTGCAAGAACACTTATAAAAGAATATAAGTGCATTTAGTGTTTTCACCAAGATTTTCTCCTTTGTTTTTAAACATCATCTCTAAAAAAATAGAGATAGATGGTGTTATTCTACCCCTGAGTGTTATTTTCTACTTATAGTTATAGTATATAACTCCTCATATTTTATAGGGAACCTCCCCTTGATGAGAGGAGAGATTTTTCCCCTTTAGATGTGGTAAACCTAAAACTTTGGATGACCAATCGCCTTTTTTGTGGATGATCAAACCTATTTTGCTCATCAATACATTAGTGACAAAATATTCACCCAACAGTTTTTTGGTGACTCCACTGGGGACATAATAATTTTGTGCAATTTGAAGCCTGAAGCTTTAGATTGAAACATCACATGTGTCTTACCCAATATCATTATAGAATTATCCATTTATCCTACTATGGTAGAATGAGATGATCCAGTGTTTTCCCATTGTTAATTTTTCCTCTTAGCTTTGTGCTACAGTTTTTTGGTGACTCCGCTGGGGATTGTGAACAAGTAGTTCCTATCCTTATCCATTATTTACTTTGGAAACTCTCATCTGGGTCTTACCTATTATCATTATAGCCTTATCCATTCCCATTATATAATCTAGTCTGAAAACCAAATCCACTAAGGAAGAATAATAGTTTGAAGCCTTAAGCTTCAAGCTGAAGTAGGACCAGTTCTTTCTCATTTTCATCCTACAATCTAGCAGCTCCATGCTATATAAGAAGCCAAAAATCTCAAGGTGTTTTTGACCCTATTTTTGAGTTGGTGTAGTAGAGAAATTTTGATTTGTTTCCTCCACAACCTCACCTTCAACAAACTAGTAGTCTTCCTCCTACCCATACTAGGTCACCAATACAAGGTAGAGCTTCTTTTTCTACTGTTAGCAGAGCTTTGCCTATCCATACTCCACCTAGATTTGTGATCCCACTTCTACATAATCAAATCATGGCTCAAGGCCCCTAGGGTAACTCTTTTGGTTAATTAAATTTGACCCCACCTCTACATGAGCTTCCATGTAGTTCAAGGAAGAATTTCCCCAAATTTTTTGGTGATGGGAAAGTTTACCCTGATGAACATATTGCTTCCTTCAGCATAGCCTATGGTGTAATAGGTGTCAATTATGAATACATAATAGTTAGGATATTCATAGAGACACTACAAGGTGCTACTATAGACTAGTTCTACCATCTACAAGCTCGGTCAGTGACTGATTGGGACACTCTTAAAGCTAAATTTGAAGACAAGTTCAAGCCTGTAGAAGATGCACATGCTTTGCTGGCCTAGCTCACACAAATAAAGAAGGATCCCCATGAACCTATGAGGGACTTCATTTCCAAGTTCAACAAGCTAAGGAATAGGATTCCCATGATCACCTAGCTGACACCTGAGAATCTCAAGTGTTTCTTCATCAACTCACAGCTACCTAAAGTGAGTTTTTTGCTGAGGTAGACTAGACACATAGACCAAGCTGCTACTCAGGACTTGGCTACTGAGGTAGAAGATGACCTTATCTTGGTAAGAAAGATAAGGAGAGACCCAAATAGAGGTAAATCCTCTTCATCTTCTAAATATCCATCTATGGGCACCATGGATCAAATGGTGCAAAAGTTAGAAAATGAACTACTAACATTGAAAAGACAAATGGCCCAAGGTATGTCTACTCCTCCTAGTTGAGATATGCCAAGGATGACATTTTAGAACCAATCATATCAAGGCAATGCTACTAGGAATCACAGGTAGCCAAATCATCTTCCTCCCCCATAGAGGAACCTTGCCCTTGAAGCACCTCTAACCAACTCAGCAGTTAGATATCTAGAAACTGAACATGATTTCTCTTTCCAAATTTCTACACCTTCAACTTCAAATTCATAGGCCAATCCTCCCCCTCCTAAAAACTAAAAGGATGAACTCCCATCCTTTCTTCCTAGTCTATTTCAGTCATTTGACATAACTGACCATGTCAAGAAAACCAAAATTCAAATGACTAATTTGAATTCCTACAAGCCAACCCTAAGCAGTTGGATAGGTTGGTGGAGTGTGTGAAGAATACAACCATCTTTATAGGATAAGAGATTAGAAAGGTAACTCATGATCCCCCAAGGAACATGCCCATCCCAAAAAATCTTGTCATTACTCCTCCTACTGACCCTGGGAAAGTATATCCTTTCTATGTTTCCCTATTGATAAACGGTCACAAGCTGAGCAACTGCATCATTGATTCCAGTGCATCTAACAATGTCATGCCTGCCAAAGTGGTAGAATACCTTGGTCTCACATTGACCAATAAATTTGGGAGATGCTTCTCTATGGAGAACAAACAAGTGCCACTGCTAGGGTAGATCAAGGATGCCCAATTTGCATTTGTAGCATTCCCAGACAAGAGAATCAAGATGAAAGTCCTAGTGGCCGACGTCCCAACCTCATACTGCATTCTACTAGGATGAAATTTCTGTAAGGATGTTGGAGGATAGTTGAGCATGGACCTATCTAAGGCAAAGATCCCTGTCAAAGGTGTCATGAAGAGGTTTCTCCCTGAAAAGGAGGCAAAATATATTGTCACTCAGACATCAACACCTGAAGCTTAGATTTTATTTGAGTCTTCAAGTAGGGGTAGTTACTTCTTATCCATAGAGGATGCTCATGTTTCAGCTGATGAAAGTCCTATAGGTGGTGATCCAAATACTGATTCAAGAAAAACATTAGAAGAATTGATAGGGCACAGTATAAATGAAAAAGGATCTTCCCTCTCTAATGAAGAAAAATCTAATAGAAGATCAATTTTTGATGATGTTTGGATCTGGGAATTTGATTACAGCAATTCCTCTACTAGTGATAGAGCCAGGATGGTGTTGATATCTCCTCAAGGGGATATTATTCCTCCTTCACATGAGTTACAGTTCAGTAACTCCAACAACACTGTGGAGTATGAATCTCTATTACTCAGGTTGAAAGCTGGTCAAGATAAAGGTGTCAAACTCCTTCATGCTAAAGAAGATGTTGAGCCAGTGGTTTGTCAGGTGTTTGATGTTGACAATCAAATCATGCATTGGACTAAACCAAGATAATAACAATCTATGGTAGTGGGCCATACTGCTACACACCAAAGTCAAGAAGAGGAACTCTTCACTAAGAGAGAGCAAAGATTTATGGTTTTTGGATCAAAAACCACGTCTTCCCATGGTGTAAGAAGAGAGAACCAAAAGGAATGCAAAAAAATGTGATTCCTGGTGGAGAGTTCCAATCACCCATCACCAATTCTAGGGATAAAATGATTTCCTACTAGTTTATCAAGATGAAATGCCATTTTCATTATCTCATAATGGGTAGCATCTAAATCACTTCAATTCTTGAAGTATAAAATAAGTTCACCTATACATATGTATATTTGTATAGTATTTGTTTTTGCTTTGTATTATTTGTTTTTGATTTTGGAGCCTTTATTTTTGGGTATCATGACTCCATATCCCAATGGCATACTTCAAGGCACTAGATATTCTAGTGTCTACTCCCCTCAACTGTTCCAAGTTTTCAACTGAAGGAAGTTCCCCAACTAGAGCTAGCTATTGTTCCCAAAATTTATCACTCATTTTGCGACAACACATGAACTATTTTTGGTCATACAAGCCAAAAATTATCTCTTCACTTCTCAAAAATTGTTATGAGCCTTCAAATCCTTCATTTTCAAGCTTTTTTAGAAAACTATGAATTCTATAGGCTTGAATCTACAGACTCTATAGGCTTGAAACTATAGACTCCATAGGCTCATTTCTATAGACTCTACAGGCTTTAAACTATAGACTCCATAGGCTCATTTCTATGGATTCCATCAACAAGATTTCTATGAACTCTTTCAAGGTTAGATAAAACTATGGACTAGGTTTCTACAAACTTTAAGGCTTGAAAACTATGGACTCTACTGACTTAGTTTCTACAAACTCCATCAGATCTATGAACTCATAACTATGGACTCTACAAGAAGAAATATATGGACTCCCCCAATTCTATAGACTCTAAAAGTGGAACTATGAACTTCACAGATGGTTTCTATGGAATTTGCAAGCTAGATTTCCATGGATTCTTTCAAATTTAGGGAGAACTATGGATTTGGTTTCTACGGACTCTGTAGGTAGGCTCAAATCTATGGACTCTCAAAGCCTCAAAACTATGGACTCTGCAGGCCAGTTTCTCACATCTATGAACTCCCCCAGTTCTATGGACTCATTTATATAGACTCTATAGGTTGGTTTCTATGGACTCTATAGGAAAGAAACAAGTTCAACACTTAGCCATTTTTTCAATCGAAAAGTTTGAAGGGGTCTTCCAAGAGCCCGAAGGACAAGTGCCCTTGTGGAGGGCACTTGGGAGCCAAAATGGACCCTTATAATTTTTTTGAAAAGTAACCTTGGAGGTTAGATAGCCCTTGCAAAGGGCAGGTGAGAAGCAGATGGACCATTGTAAAAGCCTGAAGGATAGTTCCAGGCTTGAATAGTCCTTACAGAGGGCACAGTTCTCTTTCAGGAAAAGAACACAACAAAATGATTAAGGCATTTCCTTTAGACAAAAAGTTTGAAGGAATTCCTTAAAAATTTTGTCTAAAGAAATAAGCTTGAAGAAAAGTCCACCAAAGTATAAATCCCACTGAGAGAAAAGCCTAGGGAAAAAAGTCTGAAGGAAAGCAGACGAAACAAAGAAAAGGATTCCGTCAGACATTTTATCCAAAGTAATTAACTTGAGGAATTTATGAGAGAAAGAAGCTTGAAGGCCATCTAAAGACCACATGAAGGGTAGATACCCTTATGGGGGGCTTTCCCTAACCCAAAGTGGACCATTTATCAAGGCCCCAAAGGGAAAGTCCCCTCTGGGAAATATCAAATGACAAAGTTGAAGGAATTGTCAAGGAAAGTGATGTGCCCACAGATGTCAAAGTTAAACATTGTGAACTAGCTGTTAAGATCTAAAAGTCTAGCAACATCCCTGCAACTATCGAATTTAGGGCAACCAACTAGCCATTGGCTTTCAAGTGATGATAGGCCCATAGCCATTGAATTCATGGCAATGAAATAGTTGTTGATCCTTATAGATTTAAGCATAGACTTGAATGCATTCAAGGCCTTAAGGCCAAGGCCAAAAGGAGGAAACACTAAGAGAAGGAGGGTAAAGGGCTAGTAAATCTAGTAACGTAGCCCTGAGAGCTTAAATTCTAGGAAGAGACAAAGCTAGAAAAGACAAAATTAGAAAGAGGGAAAAGCCCAAAATATATGTGCAGAAGTAATTTTAGTAGGTGAAATAGTCCACTAAGAAAATATTTTGGCTTGCAAACATTGAAGGCACTACCTATTTTTCTTCCTAGAAGTAATGGCACATTGGAAAGCTATACAGACATCAAAAAAAGGACCAGACAATCCATACTAAGGAAGAGACATATTAGATGAATGGACACGCCATAGTTAAGGCAATGCATTGTTCCAAGCATGGTCCCTCTAGACAAAAATGAGGATGCATTGAAGGCATTGACTACAGCATGGGCCATCCAATGGGAAAGAGTGCCAAGCCTTTCTTGGTTTCTATACATTGTAATTTATCTCATTATGCAAAGGGAGATCTTCTCCATATAGAAGCAAAACTCTACCCAAATTGAAAGGTGAATACTGAGACTTTGAGCTCAAATTGTTGTTCATATTATTTTATCTAAATGAGAAAGCAAGTTACTTGTAGACTTTGTGCTGTTATAGCTTGTGCTATTTTAGGAAATTGTTCTTATGTATATTTCCTAGGAGTATTCTTGTTTATTTGATCTAACAAGCAAAACTAGTGGAAGTAGTCAGGAAGGTGTCCTAAAGCCAGTTACTTTTAGACTTTGTGCTATCATAGTTATCTTTAGTGTGTGTTTATTTTCTATTCCTGTGTAAAGGATCTTGGGACAACTTTGTGCCCTAATTATCCTTTGTATTTCACTATTGGGTAGTTGAGGTGGAGACTTTGTGGTATGTCTTAGTCCGCTAGTTGCTACACCTTTGGTTACTAGTTACTTGTCACTACTTGAAAGAACTCCTGTTGTTCCCTTCAAGAACACTTCTGAAAGAAGAGAAGTGCCTTCAGTGTTTTCACCAAGATTTTCTCCTTTGTTTGTGAACATCATCTCTAAAAAAAGAGAGATAGATGGTGTTATTCTACCCCTGAGTGTTATTTTTTGCTTATAGTTATAGTATATATCTCCTCATATTTTATAGGGAACGTCCTCTTGATGAGAGGAGATATTTGTCCCCTTTGGATGTGGTAAACCTACAACTTTGGATGACCAATCTCCCTTGCTGTGGATGATCAGACCTATTTTTCTCATCAGTATGCTGGTGACAAAATATTCACCCAACAAATTCAAATATTTGAATTCTAATGATCAAATTTTAATGCAAATTTGACTATGGAAACTAATGAAATCTACTTGGGAGAACAACATTTGACTATAATAACTTTTGACAGACATCATTTCAAGGCCTAAAATTTTAAAAAAATGTTCTAGGAACAAAAATTAACAAACCCATTAACCACTTACTTTTGACACCTTCACAAGTGTGAATTTTTATGTCATCAATCTGCTTACTTAGGAAACTCTAACAAGATGACTAGGATAACCTGGACCTTTACAAGACTACTGAAATGGATTCCTTTGACTTTAAAAATTACATAAATAAATTTTTACCCCTCATATTACCCATAAAACATGGTCATCACACCATCAACATCCATCATCTTGCCTAACCAATCAAACACTACAAAGTCCATGCATGATCACTAATGCACACTTTGTCATTGAGAACCATGCATACATATCAAATCATGGACACTCTTTCCCACCTTGTAAAAATAATTAAAACCACCTCAAAATATCCCCCTTTTTTATTGATGTCAACAATTGTAAATATTTTCAAAGCCAACAATAAAGCTATGTACATACTCTTTCTCCCTCTACAAAAACTTTTTCCCCTTTTGACATAATGAAAAAGTGGGTTACCTATTAATCTTGAGGACATATAAATATTTTAAAATCAAACATAAATAAGTTACCTCATTTTATAGATTATATAAACCCCCTATCACTATGCATACCATTTTTTTCAAAGACTACCTCAAACCTGCTCATTGACAATACTCTTCTTTGACCATGCACTACTATATGAAAAATAAATGAACAATATAAATAAAATATGAGTTATCACACCTTAATAAAATTTAGAGGGACTCCCCTTAATTCAATTGAGCTTTGGCATCCCTTGAGCACCTTCAAACCATCTCTAACCATGATGTAACTTTATAGTTACCTTCAATTTTTTTGTTATAAACTAACTCCATGATCACCAACATATGTTAAATCCATTATTTAAACATGAATAATGTTTAAAATAGATTTAAAAACTCATATGATAACAATAATACCTTTATATTTTTGATAAAATGACCAAAAAATCCATTTGAATCACCTAGCCTTGTTTAGAGGCCTAGTAGCCCTACCTGAACCTTGGAGAGCCCATAACTTTTTGTGTATACACATTCATGACTTAAAACTCCATATATAGAGTACACTAATTTTACCCCTCATGCATGAAAATAATAATCATCCAAATCTTCCTCTACATCATATCTCCTTCACAAAATTGACCTACTAATTAGCCCTCCATTTTCACAAAAGCTCAACCATAGGATAAACTATACACTTCTAGATGACTAGAAATCAATTTTTGATCACCCATTTCTCCATTTTAAATGATTAGTATCCTTTTACCTCAATACCTTTGGGAAGGACACTAACCCATATGGTATAAAACCTAAGGCATAAAAAATAAATAGGGTCAACTTACCATCTTCTATTCAACACCAACTCTTGAAACTTATCTCACACCTAGAGGTAACCAATACACACATATGGAATAATTCTTGAGGTTTTAATCCTTGTGGAACCCATAGAACCATGAACATGGTTTTTTTCTTACTAGCCCTTAAATAGAGACTGTCAAACCCAAGAGCCATCAAAATTATTAAACTTGCACTCAAGAGGATTTCAAAGCTTGGAACCACTTGGATTATATTTTTATGAGTTAAATTCACCTTTCTATGCCACAAAGTAATCTTGAATAATCATAAATCTTGTTTTAACACTTGGAAACCGCATGACTATGCCTATAGACCATCTGTATACCCCTATCACTATGAAAAAACACCTTAAATTAATAATGATATCATTCTCACACATTAAATTAACCACATATACTTAGACACATCAAATAAAACTAGTATCAACCCTTGGATAGCTTTATAGCTCTCAAATTCATCAATTTTACATGATGAACACATTCTAGGTAGTGATAACTGAGCAAAATGGTCAAACTGACCAAATGGTCATGAATGGTCCTTTTGACCAAATTAGCACATATGAACACATGTAATATAATTGTAAAATTCCTCTCCACTCTATAAATCAATCTTACCTTCATTGATTTGACCAACTAGACAAAGCTTTAAATATTGACTAAATTTTTCCTTTAGGACCAATGTCTTTGAACAAATTACTTGAAGCTTTTCAACACAAACCTTTGAATCAAGCTCATGAAATTTTTTCTTCCCCTTAATTAATGACCTTATATTGATTTATAGAAAAGGATATGACTCCAAAGCTTTGTCTTAGATAGTTAAATGTTTCTTTTGTCAATATTTTAGTCATAATATCTACAAGTTATCCTTTTATAGGCACATACTCTAACTTAACACATTGATTAATCGCTTATTATCTCACAAAATGATATATAATAGGAATTTGATTAGTTTTTGAGTGCATAAAAAAATTATTTGAGATACTAATTGCACTATTATTTTTGCAATAGATAGGACAAAATCCATTTTATCTTACCTTATAGTCTTCCAAGTTTTGCTTCATCCATATTAATTGAGTGAAATAAGAAGCAAAAGCTATATACTTAGCTTTTATAGTTGATAGGGATATGGAGGCTTGATTATTTACTAGAAAATACACCAAGCATTTAACCATGAATAAAAAACCACCACTAGTACTCCTCCTATCATCAACACACCTTGCCCAATCTACATCAATGTATGTCCTTAGAGTAAACTCTTTTCTCTTGGGGTACCATAAACCGTATTCTATGGTTCCCTTGAGATACCTCAAGATAATTTTGAATGATTTCAAGTGAGAATCTCTAAGATTAGCTTGAAACCTACCTAAAAGGCCTAATTTTTTCATGATATCAGGCCTAGAAGTAATAGAATATAAAAGACTTCCAATCATAAATTTATACAAGGTTTGATCAACCTTCAGTGAGTCATCTTATTTAATTAACTTGCACCTTGTGATCATTAGAGTGCCAAGTAGATTATAATCCATCATATAAAACTTCCTTAGCATATCCTTGATATATTTTACCTATAAAATGAATATCCATAAATCAAGTTAGTTAATTTTCAATCCTAAAAAGAAAGAAAGTTCTCCAACATTAATATTTAAAACTCAAACTTCATTGCATCTATAAACTCCCTACTCATGTTGTCATTATCAGATCCAAAAAGTATGTCATCAATAAATGCTACCACTAATAATTTATGACTATCCTCTATCTTAATCTACAAATTTATGTTAAATACCCCTTCAAGATCTATGAGCTTGTTTAAGACCATATAAAGCCTTCTTTAGTTTAAAAACATAGTCCTAATTACTTGTCATGGAAAACCCTTTAGGTATCTTAATATAAACTTCATCTAAGTTACCATTCAAAAATCTAGATATCACATCCATTTGGTAAACTTTGAAACCTTTGAATCTTACATATGCCAAGTAGAGTCTAATTTCTTCTATTCTTGCCACAAGAGTAAAAGTCTCATCAAGGTTTATCCATTCAACTTTATCATATCCTTTACACACCATTTTAGCCTTATTTCTTGTGACTTTTCCTTTCTCATTCATTTTATTTGTGAAAACCAACTTATTACCTATCGCATTTTTATCTTTTGGCCTAGGTACCAAGTCCCATGCTTTATTTGTTACTATCTGATCAAGTTCCTCATCCATTATAAACGTCCAATTTTCATCTTTTATAGCTCCCATGAATGTTTTGGGTTTAACCTTAGATAATAGAGCTATATCTTATAGATTCTAATTGGTCAACATTCTCCTTCTAGTCTGCAAACTTTCATTTATATCTCTAAATATTTAGGAATCTATATGATCCTTTTATATTCTCCTAGATGAAGCTCTAGTGTCTTATCTTACCTCTTCCTCTTCATCATATGATTGAAAAAATATACCTTCATCATTGAGTTAGGATTTTCTATAGTTTTAGTTATCTACATGTTAGGCCTCTTCATTTCACCTAATTCTATAAATCTTACATTTGAACTTTCAACAGCTTTATTAAGTCTCTTATTGAAACATCTGTAAGTAAAAATAATAGAGGAATATCTCAAGAAGATACCCTCATCATATCTTAAATGAAATTTTCCAATATTTTCTTCATCCTTATTGATAAAACACTTCTTTCCAAACACTATAAAATGTTTGACATTGGCTACCCTATTCTTCCATAGATCATATGGAGTCTTATCACCATTTACTGTAACTTGGTATCTATTTAAGATGTAAATTGATGTATTAGTAGCCTCTTCTCAAAAACCATTTGATAGTTTAGAATATTGAAGCATGATTATAATCATCTCTTGGATCGTTCTATTTTTCCTTTTAACTAACCCATTCTATTGGGGTGTCCTAGCAATAGAATATTATCTTCTAATCCCTTGATCTTCAAAAAAAGTATCGAATTCATAAGACTAAAATTCACCTCCTCTATCTGATCTCACACACTTGATTTTTGATCCCTTTTCATTTTTAATAAGATATTTAAATTTTTAAGCCTTGAAAAGTCTTCTAATTTTTCTTTGAGGAAATATATCTAAGTCATCTTATTGGAATAATCAATTAATATCATGAAGTAGTTGTTACCTTGAATACCTTAAGTTATTGTAGGTGCATAGGTTAGTGTGGATCAAATCCAATGGTATTATGGTGGAATTATCCTTATATTTGAAACTTATTTTGGTTTGAATCACATGAAGGCATGTCTTACACAAAATATGAGGAATCTTAGTGATTTTAGGGATATTCCTCATCACCCTTTTGAATTGATTGTCACCAAGTTGTCAAAATTTAGATGTCCAAGTCTTTTATGCCAAAGCTAGATTTCCTAAAATTGATTAATGAAACACTACTCCATTTTGGATTCATGGAACACATATAAGTTATTATCTTCCTTGTGAATATTTATAACTAATTTTCTAGACTTGGCTCTTCTCACTTCACAGCCTTTATCATGAAAAGTCAAAACATTTCCTTAAAAATTTATCTAACACTTATAAGATTGTGTTTTAAACCTTCTACATACAAAACATTTTCATTTATAGTATGATCATTATCCAAACTTACAAAACCTTTATCGACTATGTTATTAGAATTATTGTCACCAAATCTTACTGAACCTAAATTGTGATTTTTGAGAGTGATAAACTTTCTCTTTTCTCCTATCATATGACTTGAGAATATATTGTCTATGTAACCTTTATTATTTTCATCCTCTTGAGTATCCAAAGTATTTTGAACAAAAATTTACTCTTCCTTTGGTGCACTACCTAAATTATGCTTCTTATTTTCTTAAATCTTCGATTTATCTTCCTTGAACCATTTGATGGTGTCAATGACTTGTATGTCCTTTTTAAAATATGACCTCTTGAATTACTTGGATATATGTCCCTATTGGTTGAATTTGTATCATATAAACTATTTTATTTTCTTTTAAGAAAAATTATAGTCCCTATATCTATGATCATATTTACTACAAGTGTAATAGTACCCATTGGAGACATAACTAAAGTTGTTCATGTTAGAAATTATTTTTACTTGACCATCAATAACCCAATAATTTTAATCTTTAAATTATTTTGTATATTTAGGCATTTGATTATACTTAGATAAAATCACATCTATATATGTCATAACTTTTCCTTCTAAATGATCCATTCTTTGATTCAAGCCTTTATCCATCATGTCTTATAAATTCTTGACTTTTGTTTCTAGTTTATCTATTTGTGTCTTCACACCATCAATGATTTCAATAGTCTCATAATATATTAAGGAAGTTAGATATAAATTTTTAGTTCATTTCTTGTTATTTAATCTTTCATTATCTTCATCTAGATGTTTAATCTTTGATAAAGTAAATAATAGTTCAGCTTGAAGATATGTCTCATCCTCTTTTTCATCCATAGTACCTTTGAGCACCTTCAAGTGGTTAAACTTTCAAAGAAGGTGTGGATATGATACCAATTTTTAGAGGTATAATCATTAAGAGAGGGGGAAGGTGAATTAGTGATGTAATAAAATCAACTTCAATTCTAAAACTTCAAACTCTTAACTAATCAACATAATCTTTCATGAAGCATATAAACCATTCATTGTAATAAATAAAAAATAATGTAAGATCAAAGCACATAACACATGAATTATGTGGGAAAACCTCATGGGGAATAAAATTAACTCTCAATAATATAAAAACATGGACTACAGTCCTATAAGATATCACAAAAAATATACTTTAGTGAAGTACCCACTTCATAAGGAACACTAACCCCTAAACATGGACAAGCACCCACTTGCCCTAGATGTTGAGCACCCACACAACACCTTATGATATAAAAACCTATATAGCTCTGATTTCCTTCCAATATTATGGAGAAATAATTAATAACCACTCTCTTCAACCCTTTACACTTTCTCAAGCCTTAACACACAAGTAATGCATCCAAAACAAACTTTTGGATCACTTTACATTTATTTGATCATCCTCAATCAAAAATACTAAAAAAACACTATTAGAACATCATAAATATGATCACTTAGTCACACACATACCCATCACACTACTCTTCTCTTCAATTCATTCACAAATCATACTCATACTCCTCTATTCTTCACTCATTCACTCTAGAAATCTTCATCTTTGATTTTGCTTTTTATAAAGTCTACATAATCACCACCTTCTTGGTCAACCATAAGACATTCCTTAAAAATTAAGTCTTATATCCCAATTATAAAAATATAAAACCATCTACATAGGTCTTTCATATCATTGATATATCACCCTTAATCAACAACACCTTTCAATTAGGCCTAAGTAGCACTTTTAGGTCCATGTAGACCTATTCATCCATTTAACATTTCATCAAGAAAAAAATAAGAACATAAGACCACTTCAAAGCACATAGGTCCATGTTAAATGACCCATAATACACCATAAATTTATTATATTCATCACTATACACTTTTTCATATGAAAAACCTTTCAATCATTTGCCTTGTACATGAAAAAACCATGAACGAACAAATAGTCAACTTTCAAGCAATGGTTCATAATGAAGATGAATTGTTCAAACCTTAAAAATCTATACAAATGATCCTTAATGAGTATAAAACAATCTAAAATAGATAATTCAGCATGAAATATCCAAACACCATCAATAAAAACTCAAACACCCTTCCTAGGTCACTTGTAGATTAAAGTCAAATCCTCAATCAAAATTTAAGCATAATAAATGCAATTGTACGACCATTAAAACCTCCTAATCAGTTTTCATGGATTTAAATTTAGTTTATATACCAATTTTATTTTTAATTCATCACCAAAATTTATATGCAAAACATTACATACTATTTTTCTTTTGTAAATTCAAATATTTGAACTCTAACGGTCACTTTTTAATACAAATTTGACTAATTATGGAATCTAGTGAAATCTACCTAGGAGAGCAACTTTTGAGTATAATAATTTTTGATATAAATCATTTCAAGTCTTGAAGTAATAAACACATTTTCTAGGCACAAAACTAAACAAACCTAGGTGACCACTTTCTTCTAACACCTTCACACATGCAAATGTTAACATCATCAATCTGCTGACTCAAAAAACTCTGCCAAGATGGATAGGATAACCTATACCTTTAGAATACTACTTAGATGGATTCATTTCACTTCCAAAAATAAATAAATAACTCTTTACACCTAATATTAACCCTTAAACATGGTCAACACACCATCAACATCCATCATCTTTCCTAACCCAACAAACATTACAAGGTCCATGAATGATCACTAAGGCAGACTTTATCATTAAGAACCATGCATACATATCAAATCATGAAAACTATTGGACACCTTTGAGACATAATTTACAACACCTAAATATATCTCATTATTTTAATACATGCAAATTTAATGTATATAGAATAGTTATCATAAACTATATGAATAACAGATTAAAGCATCCATAATACTCGCTAAGCATACATCATAAGTAAATTTTTATAGTAAAAACATTAAGAATATTATTTTGATATAAATAATATACATAACCATTCTCAATTACAATTGGATGTTATTTATAATCTTTTTGAATCATTTTCTCTTCATCTTCCAACCTTTTACTATGCTAAAAAGAAATGACTATTTACAATCTGAGATCAACTACTATTCCATCAAAGGTTGAATACATATAAAAGATAATAAAAAATAAAAAATAGATCAATTCACACACGTGTTTATCATATATAAAATTAATTTTTATGGTTCAAGATATATGGATGCCATGAACACATTTTGGCTACATGGAATCTAGTGTATATAAAAAATTCTCCATATGGTTGATCCAGGTGACCAGACCCTTCCTATAAAACTTTCACATTTACACTTTTATAATCATGTTCCTTAGATTTGAGTTGATTGTATTTGGATTGAGATATATAAAAGACACACTTTTTATGGGTTTTAAAATGGTGACGGGTATTTTGTTTGTTTGAATATTTCAAAGTTATCACCATATCTTCCAAGGTAGACTGTATGATCTTCATTTCAAAATGTATGCTTTGAACATCAAAATATATGTTGTGCACATCACACTCAAGTTGGATTAATTTGTGATCTATCATATAAAATAATTGAATAAATGATTCAATATCTCCTCCTTTTGAATCCATATCTTATTTATGTTGAGTTTTACTTAGAGTCTCAATACCCTTACCTTGGCCCCTAGTTTGTGGTCCTACCATAACAAGGATTGACAATGTTGATCTTAATTGTCACCTTTATCCAAATTTTGACCAAAGTTTTTTGCACTAATGTCAAGTTCAAAGAATAAAATCTGAATATATTTTTTAATCTTTCCAAAAAATTAAATAAATATTAAAAAATCTATAAATTGTGGCCTATAGAGTGATTTAATGAAAAAACCTAAATCAGTATTAACTAGAACAAAATGGATTTTTGAAGCCTAATTTTTTTTATTGAGATGTTCTTAAATGATCCTCAAACTCTAGTAAAACTATTGAAGATAAATTCATAATTTATTTAGAGATATAAGTGATTTTATAATATTAGGGTTTCACACACTCAATGACCCAAATCGACACTCTGATACCTTTTTAAGGAAATTACTTAGCCAAATAAGTATAATAATAGAAATAGATGATAATATTACTGAAATAAATTAGAATATATGAGAAAATGATGAGCCACTTTGAGGGGCAAACTCCACAACTTGTAATAAGAACATAATTCATAATATGATGATCAAGTATTAATCTCTACCTCCTATTTATAGTATTCTTAGGCTATGGTTACTCCATAATATTACTTATATAACCATATGAGATCTTATAGAAATGAAATATGATATGGAATTGGTTATGTAAACCATAAGTTAGCTACACATATACCAATACACACTATAGGCTAAGGGTATAGTAATTTATAGGGTTAATAAACACCTTTTTATCATAATTTTTTTTTGGGTAAGTGCACAAAGTTGGGGGACAAAAATATCCTACATATGGACTTTCTTTCCTAAAAAATTGATAATTTTAACTTTTGTATATAATTGAGATAGATACACTCAAAATTTGAAGATGGTGCAAGAACATGATTTGTATAATTTTGAGTCTAGTTTTCAAAACACTACTTTTTTTTCAAAAATGGTTAATTATAACTAGGTTAAAAATCTAAAATTTGAATAATAAATCCTATTTTTAAGGAAAATAGAGTAGATAATTAGTCATGTGACCCCCCCTTTTTTTAGCATTGTTTAATGTTGTTCAAAACCATTTGGTGAAAATAGATAAGATCATCTAGTTTGTAACATATATTTTTTATAAATTTTTAATGAATATATAAATTTTTATTAATTTTAAAATTAAATGTATCCTAAAAACTAATAAAAAATGGATATCCAACCATGAGGCACCCCTTAACTACCTTAAAACATGAAAAGTAGTTCTTTTTTTTATGCATGTAAAATTAGGTCTAGTTTGTAATAATATATATTTATTTTTATTTGGATCAATGAAAAAAATAAAAAAAAACATATATAGGCATGTAATTTTTAGCATTTGATGGCCTAAAAAACCTATAGTTATAAATCAACATAGATTGAAACCTTAAAATAGTTGAACAATCATAAAATTTATATATTAAGAAAGAGGAGAGTGTGATTGTCATTATGGTAATAATTTTATGACTTTTCTCATTTAAACTCATAATGTATTTGGTGATGGAAGTTAAATTTTGTTATTTTCTTTAAAAACTCTCATATTCAGCTATGTGTTGATAGGTCCAAGCCTTTTGCTTGGTTTTTTAATTTAAAATTTCCATAATGCATATGCGTTATGTAACACATACTCGTTATGTTTTCATGGCATCATTAATATTGGTAATTATGTTCAATTTATTTTGACCAAAAACTCACATCTTTATAGATGCCATACATATCTTAAATTTACAACACATATTAATCAAAAGTTTAGCTTGCTTATTTTTAAATGAAAACCATGTACATCGTAAACTATTAATCAAATGTTTGGTTTACCCTTGTATCTATTTATAAATAAATGGATCTAAGTCAAAATATAAAACATCTATTCATAAACATTTCAAATAAATCTAATCAAATTAAAAATAGAAAAACTATATTATATGCATACTTAATTTTTTAGTTATAATAAATGAAAAGGGAGGGATTTAGATGAATATAAAGTTTCACACAAATCAATAAATACTCATAATGATTAGAAAATATAGAACAATTCCAAACAATAAGGTAAATAAAACATAGAAAATATAAGGCAAACAAATATTTCTTAAAGAAACATACAGGGACTTTTGAAAGAGTAGGACCATTCATGAAGCCATGAGGCCAAATATAACAAACAAAAAATAATGAAAACATGATTTGAATTTATTTTTTGCCAAGTCTAGGGGTCCAGAAAATTCACTAGAATCTATAAAAATTTGTGCACATCTATGGGAAACTAATATCCTTCAAAACCCTTATAAGGAAACTAAACATTTAATGGATAAGGAAAATGGTGATTTTGGGTCTTGTTTTTTTTTTATCATTTACTACTTACAAAGATATTTTACACATCATAATGTTGAAGGAAATGAACCAAGTATAAATAATGTTAGTAACACAATCTAATGATGACAGAGTGTACTTTAAATGAATTTTCATGTTACAATGATTTATTGTTTCACTAATGAATGCTTCCAATTTATTTAAACTCTTGAATCACTAATCTAAATGCTTTAATTAATTAATTTCACACATTAATTGTATATCTCTTGAATGTATTATATGCTAATACATTTATTGTATTTATAGACTTATTTAATTCAAATTAGGAATTTATTAGCATGCAATATAACACACAATAAGTAATAAATCTAACAAATCAAGATCACACAAAATGAGAAGCCCAAAATAAGGGTCAAATGGGCCCACCCCTAGAATCATACATGATACACTTCCAGGGCTAAAACCACATAGTGTATGTTTTTGTAGAAAATATTATAAATCCAAAGAAACATGAGGGAAGGAGAGAGGAAAGAGAGAGATAATTAGGGGTAAAATAATATGAGATAGCCATAACATATATAAAAAATTATCTAATAAGATCCTAATCTATATTGTTTATTAACAAACATACTAGTACCCTATAATAATATAATTTAATGACTAATAAACAAAACCATAATAAAATTAAGTGTCTACATTCACAAGAAGGCTAGTTTTAAGGTTGTCCTTCTCAATTTTATCAAGGTTTTTTGAATGTGAGTAGGATAGGCATTCATAGGTACAAAGTGATAATGGAATAAAGTGGATGTATATGGGAGGGATGATATTGAATTAAAAGCCTCATTTGGGAAGGTGAAGGGTAAATGAATTACTAATGGCTAATAGTACTTGGGGTATGGTGATGAATAGATTCATACTATTAATGACAAAGATAAATAAATAGGTTGTAGATGGTAAAGTATGAGACTAAATTCAAAAACCTACTTAGGAAGATGAAAGTAACATGAATGACTAATGGATAATAGTTCTTAGGACATGGTGAGGAATGGGATTGTAAGTGATAAATGACTAGGATAATAAAGAGGATGTAGATGGGAGGTGGGAGATTATTTAGTCAAAACCATGTTTTAGAAGGTGAAGGGCACATAAAAAACCATTAAACAATAGTGCATGGGTATTATGAAGAATAGTTCCATGTATATCATGTACTTGCTTATAACCTAGGTGTACTTGGAAGGGTCTATGACAATGTAAGGAAATAGGTAACCATGGTATGTGGTACTATTACATAATTTACAAAGCATGTAGTGGATAATTAATCAAAACATAGCTAAAACTATAGGATTTTATCCAATTCATGTTTATACATTTTTTGGAAAGAAACATTGTCACTATAAATGTTTTCTATGAAGGAAAGGGATAATAATCATGAATTATTGTAAACCTGCACTATTATTTTCAAGGGATGAATTGGTATGACTGTCTAACTTCACAAGGTGTCCTAAAAAGGAATCCTGACTCTTATCTCCTCTTATTATTTATTTCCTACTTTATCTTTTCACTTAGCTCACCAAAATTATCTAAAAAGGAGTCAAACCAACTTGTATTCACCTCTTCTCCTGCACTTCTTCTTCTCCCAAATGATAAATTGGGTTGGGTGAATGTGCACTCTTGAAGTGAATAATATTTATTTTGAACTTATTATAACTTTAAACTTGGACCTATGATAGTTATGAGTTATAAGCTATCTTGTTCCCAAGAATATTCCTTCTTAGGTCCAAATTATATCCTTTTCATTAACCATGATCTATTTATATCTTCTATCTATTTTGCTATTAACCTACCTTCTTCTTCCTGTTTCATGAGCTCTATATCTACATTATTTCTATTTATTTATTCCTCTTAATCTAGAATTTTTATATAATCTAATTTTTTTTCTTTAAACATATTTCATAGCCTCTCCTTACACTTTTCCATCTATAGCATATTCTACTCTACTCCTACTCCTATTCGTAGTTAATTATAGATTATTCATTTTGTTCCATCTTCTCTATTGTCATAGTTTTTTAGTCTAATCCCATAATTTTATTCTCACTTTACCTCTTCTCATTCTCCATATTATGGGTTCAATTTTAGGTTTCTCTACTCAAATCCACATCCTTCACTTCTATAATATATGCACACCCATGGAATATGAAGTGACTACTCCATATTGGCAGGAGTGGGCACAATGTCTTTTTTAATAACCAAAATTTTTATCTTTTATCAACATAGTTATCTTATGATGAAACTTACCATATATTTATTTGAAAATTAGCTCTTCAAAAAATTCAAAGCCCAAATAACCTTTCACATCAAATTTTGTGATATAGCCTTCAATTATAGTCTAGGTCAAGTAATCTATAGCATGGGTCCAATTAGAATCTATACTTTATAGTATATCTAAATTTTATTCCATATAAACTATACATTATATCCTTCTTGACTAGAAATAGTAATACTCCAATCTTAACAACCATGTAACTAACAATCTAGGTAATTCATACCAAATTTTTTTATAAACCTCTCTGTATATATGCTCTTGGATTATATCCTTCTCATTCACTTGAATTATTCTCACTTATTCCTCTGTAAAATTTCATATTATCTCATACAAACATATTTATAAATCTCTTTGTCCTAACAAAAATCTCAACATATTTTAAAAACTTCCATTCTCATCATACCATTATTAGCATAGATTCTTGGAAAACTCAAAAACTTGTTAATTATAAGGATATATTACATAGTTAATAATCTAAATAGTTTAAATGAGATGTATCAATAATCTATAGTTTATTATCAAAATTAATATATATTTAATGCTATTTGATATGATGGATGCCCTTTTTTATTTAAGTTATTTGATATATGCCTTACCAGGTAGCTTATGTGACTCAACATATTATCATCTATCTCATTGATTATATGACCTCACCTATCATTCCACCATGTAATATGATTTAGGAAAGATGTAATATGCTCAAGTGACTTGTCACTAGTGGTTTACATGAAAATTATTTGTCCTTCCATCCTACTTGTCTTGTCAACACAATCTTCTTGGACTTATTTATGACCACAATGTAGTTGTTGTTATCTATCTTCAAGATATCTTTATGTATTTATGGAATTGTTGTCAAATTAGGACTTTATTAGCACGAAAGACAACACAAAATAATAAATAAATCTAAAAACCCAATATCACACAACACGAGAGGCCCAAAATAAGGTTAAAAAAGGCCCACCCCCAGAATCATACATGATACATTTTTGGGGCCAAAATCACATATTATATGCTTTTAGAGAAAATATTATAAATACAAGGAAACATGAGGGAAGGAAAGAGGAAAGAGAGAGGTAATTAGGATTAAAATTACATGAGATAGATAGAACATAGATAAAAATGATCTAATAAGAACTTAATCTATACCATTGATTAACAAACATACTAGTACCCTAGAATAATGTAATTTAATGAATAATAAATAAAACCATAACAAAATTAAGTGTCTACATTAATAATAAGGATGCTTTTAAGGTTTTCCTTAATTTAACTAAGGTTTTATGAATGTGAGTACGTCATGCATGGGAAAGTACAAAGTGATAATGGAATAAAGAGGATGTATATGAGAAGGATGAGATTGAATTCAAAACCTCATTTAGGAAGTTGAAGGATAAATTAATGAATAATGGATAGTAGTAATTAGGGTATGGTGATGAATAGATCTATGTGATTAATGCCAAATAATAATGAATAGGTTTTATATGGCAAGGTATGGGACTAAATTCAAAAACCTACTTAGGAAGATGAAGGGAAAATGAATGACTAATGTATAATAGTGCTTGGGATATGGTGAGGTATGGGCTTGCATGTGATAAATAATTAAAAGAATAAAGAGGATGTAGATTAGAGGTGGGAGACTATTTAGTCAAAAGCATATTTTAGAAGTTGAAGGGAACATAAACAACCAAAAAATAATAGTGCATGTGTATGATGAGTAATAGGTCCATGCATATCATGTACTTGCTTATAAACTAGATGTACTTGGAAGGGTCTATGACAGTGTAAGGAAATAGGTAACCATGGTATGTGGTACTCTTAATAATTTACAAATCATGTAATGCCAATTAATCATAGCATAGGTAAAACCATATTATTTTATCCAATTCATGCTTTAAAATGTTTTGTAATGAAATATTGTCACTTTAAATGTTTTCTATGTTGGCAAGGGATAATAATCATGAATGAGTGTAAACCTACACTAGTATTTCCAAAGGATGAATTGGTATGACTGTATCACTTCACAAGGTGTCCTAAAATGGAATATTGACTCTTATGTCCTATTATTATGCATTTACAAATTTGTCTTTGCACTTATCTTACAAAAATTATCTATAAATGGGTCAAATCAAATATTATTTGCCTCTTCTCCTACACTTCTCCCAAATGATAAATTAGGCTGGGCAATTATGTACTCTTGAAGTGAATGATATTTATTTTGAAATTATTATAAATTTAAACTTATAACTATGATATTTATGAATTATAACCTATATTTTTCCTATAAATATTCCTTCCTAGGTCCAAATTATATCCCTTTCATTAACCACGGTCTATTTTTATCTTTTATCTATTTTGTTATTAGCCTACCTTCTTCATCCTGATCTATGAGATCCATATCTACACTATTTATATTTATTTATTCCTCTTAATTATGAAATTATACATATTATACACATTCTTGGATTCCAACATATTTAATATCTTCTCCCTACACTTTTCTATCTCTAGCATCTTCTACTCTACTCCTACTCCTATTCACAGTTAATTCTAGATTACTCATTTTGTTCCATATTCTCTATTGTCATAGTTCTATTTCTAATCCCATAATTTTAGTATCACTCCATATCTTCTCATCCTCCATATTATGGGTTTAGGTTCAAGTATTTCTATTCAACTCCACATCATTCACTTATATCCTACATGCACAACCATGTCACATGAAGTGACTACTCCATGTTGGTAGGAGTAGGCACTATGTCTTTTTTTGCAACCAATATTTTGATCAATGTAGGTATTCACTAAATAAACTTACCATATATTTATATGATTATTAATTCTTACACAACTTTAAAGGCCAAATAACCTTTCACATCAAATTTCATGATATAACATTCAATTATAGTCTAGGTCAAGTAATCTACAACATGGACCCAATCAATATTTATGTTTAATAGTATATATAACTTTTATTCCATTTAGACTATAAAATATATCCTTATTTATGAGAATTATTAATACTCCAGTCTTGACATCCATGTAGCTAACAATCCAGGTAATTTGTACTAGAAGATTTTGTAAATATCTTTGTATATATGCTCTTGGATCATATCCTTCTCATTAAATTCAAATCTTCTCACTTATTCCTCTGTAAACTTTCATATTATCTCATCCAAACATATTTATAAATATTTATATCCTATCAACCATCTCAATATATTTCAAAAATTTCTGTGCTCACTGTATCATTATTAGTAGAGATTATTGGAAAATTACAAAACTTGCTAATTATATGGATAACTTACATAGTTAATAACCTTAATAGTTTAAATGCAATGTAGATATTATGCTATATTTTATTTTTATAATTGATATATATCAGCTATATTTGATATGATGTATGCCATTTTTTATTTAAGTTCTTTGATACATGCCTTACTAGGTAGCTAATATAACTCAACATATTTTCATCTATCTCATTTATTTTTTATGACCCCACCTATTATTCCACCATTTAATATGCTTTAGTAAAGATGTAATATTATCAAGTTAATTTTCATTATTGGTATTACATGACCATTATTTTTCCTTCCATCCTACTTTTCTTGTCAACACCATCTTCCTAGACTTATTTGATGACCACAATGTAGATGTTGTTAGTTGTCTTTAGGCTATCTCTATGAATCAGTCAGTTTGTGATGATCACTCTTCTAGATATGTTATAATGTGATACAATCCAAATATCAAACTATACAAACACTCTAATCCTAAAAAAATAAACATAAACAAAAACTATCATTAAACAAAAAACCTAATCTACATGGTGCTACTTGGTACCCTCTTTTTTTGACAATAAGAATGATAGATACTAACGATGACAAGGTTTAAGCCTATATCCATTAATATGTCCTAGTAATATAATTACCTACAAATATTTTAACAGAATGGTACCCTATTATGAGACTTCATGAATAATTTAGGGTCCATTCCATCTAATGGGTAATTTTCTTGAGAATTCCTTAAACCTATTATCATATAGTAGTACCATTTGTTTTGGATGAAATTGCTTAGATCTTAAGTTATGATCATGCCATTTATTACAGATTAAATTTTAGATCTCTTGAATCCATTATTCCATTTTCCTTTTTCCTCTATTCTAAAAAATTCCCTTAATATTTACTTGAGAGAATATTGGCCACCTATCATCATAACCATTACAATGAACAAACTCAAAACAATGTACTGCATAGGCATTACTACCTCAAGACCATAGATAAGTTGGAAGGGAGTGAAACCTATGACATGATTATAATTTTTTATTTATTCCTAAATAATAATATGAATTTGATCCTCCCAATCATCCCTTTTCACATTACATATCTTATTTAACAATGTTCCCAATACTTTATTCGATGCTTCAACTTGTCCATTTACTTGAGGGTGATAAGATGTGATCTTGTGGTGCGAGATTGTAAAATACTTAGTGAGAGTCTTGATAGTGTTATTAAATAAATAAATTCCTATATCACTAAATAGCTTTATTAGGCATTTAAATCTTGCAATAATGTTTTCATATAAGAATTTAGCAGTGTCCTTTAACCATAACTTGGGGCTATACAACTTCTACCCATTTGGTGAAGTAATCCATCATAGTAATAATATATCGTGCATGAATTCATTTCCATGGGGGACATATAGGTATAAAAAAATTAATTTACCACTATTAAAATGGTTTTTGTTTTAGGTTTGGTATCGCAAGAATTTCATCATGTTGATTTAGCTTTCCCATTCACTAACACACATCACAATGCTTATTTACCTTGTGTACATATTAAAACAAATTTGACCACTAGAGACCACTCTATAATATTTTTATTATATTATATTTACCTGTGAAGTGTCCCCTATAATTCCTTGATGTGTTTCTTGAAGAAATTATGGTCGCTCATGCTCTCATGTTACTTTATGTAGCACATCATCTTTCCTAATATTGTACAAAATTCTATTGATGAGATTATATGGGATAGCTTGGGTGACCATCTACTTTTTATCCCTTTACATATAATGCATATGCAAAGTTCCTTTCTATAAAAAGTTTTTAATATCCTCCATATTAAATAGGATTGCAACAACCCTAAATAAGTGTGCATGTGGGAACTTGTCCTCTATTTCTTCTAGTTCTTCATCATTTTTTAGCCCACTTAGATGATCAAGTCTAACTTTTTATCAACCTAGATTTACATTGTTTTATAATTCAAATTATTTAAATAACATGAGCCACCTAGATATCCTTCCTCCTAACATTAGCTTATTAACTAGGTATTGTAATGCTTGGTGGTTATTAAAAATATCAAATGGTGTGGCATACAGATAGTGTCAAAACCTTTGTAATGAAAATACTATATCTAAATCTTCTATTTCTATCATTTCATAATTATTTTCTATTGATGATAACTACTTTTTAGAAAAATGTATGGGGTGATCCAATTCACCATCTCTTGGTTATACTAAGACAATCCCTATTGTAATACCATAATCATCCACATAGATATGAAATGGATTCTTCCAGTCAATAAAAACTAAAAAAGGTATGGTCACCAACCTTTGTTTAATAAAGATAAATGTTTCTTGGCATTATAAGGTCCATTCAAATTTTTTATATTTGCATAGTATTTTTTCCATTAGCATATATATGGCTACATATCCTTTGATAAAATTTTGATAATACCCCATATGATCAAGAAAGGTACACACTTTTATAGAGTTACTCAGGGTAGAATACACATTATTAAAATAATCCTAGCTTGGTCCACCAAAATGCCATCACTATAAATAACATGGCCTAGAAGAACACCAAAAGGTGTGAAAAATAATCACTTATTTAAATCTAGAGCAATGCACAAAGCTCGAAACCATTATAAAATTAGTCACAATTTTAATAGATGAACTTTAAATAGAGAAAAGGCATCTCCATCTTCATTAATGAAGACATTAAATAAAGTTACTACATTTCTAGATAAAATTGTTGGTGTATTATTCAAACCATAAGGAATTAACTTATATGAGAATGATCCCCATTTAGTTTCAAAATTTGTATTATCTTGGTCTTTTTCTAAGATAAAAATCTAATGGTACCTAATAAATTCATTTATAAATGAGTACACTTTGTGACCTATGACTGGTTCAAGGACTTCATCTATAAATGGTATTGGAAGAATATCATTGATGTATGTGTCATTGAGTGTGCACTAGTCTTCATAAACCTATATCTACCCAAACTTATTCATTCGTATCACTATGGGACTCACCCATTTTAATTTTTAAACTAGATATATAATTATAGCTTCTTGCATTTGATTCATTTTAGCCTTTACTTTTATTTTCATGTTGGGGTTTAGTTTTTATGGGCACTTTTTAAAAGGTAGAGTTCACTCCTTCAACTCTATGTTCATCTCCCCCAATGATGGATCTACACCTTTTAAATTAGATAATTTAGTTGAGAAAACATCTTGATAATATTGTAGAAACTTTAATGCCCATGAAATATGTTCCTACCCCCAATAATCTCCCATAGTCACAAGCTTAAGAACTAAATTTGTTATCATGTTTTCTTTGATTTTTTTAGGGGTTCTTGATACACTTTATTTTATGCATTGGGTATATCCTCTCATAGAGTTTTCTCCCTTCCCATTATGGGATGTTTATATTGCATAATATATTTTCTTAAACTTGTTTTGAACTTTAGAATAATGTTGGTTCAACCTCCCTCTCTAGCTCAAATAATCCTTCTAAATCTAGATCTTTGTCCCTATCACTATATTCCATCAAATCATCTATTATTATATTACAAATATTAATAAGATCTTATTCTTTATGACTTGTCCTATAATTTTAAAGTGCCAAAATTAAATCATGAGCTAATTCCTGTTGTGATGATGACTTTGTTGTAGCTTCCAGCTTATCCATGATATAGAAAGATTTTAATTTTCTATAATTTGTTATGAACCAAAGGGTTATCATTCTAAAAAACAAAATTATAAATTAAATATTGTTTCATTTGTGCCTAATTTTTGGTATCTCTCCCATGCTCTTGATGTATGCACTATGCCATTGGCAATAGTGCTAGTGTGTGGCTAAAAATGTGTACCCAATACCTCAGCTCCACTCATTGATTAAACCATATATGTACACATTGATGAATGTGCATCTCAATACATTAGCATTTTTTATAGAATAATCATTCATATTTCATCATAGGTGGTAACTAAAAACACACATGTAAAAACTCAAATGCTTCTTCCCAATTTATCTCTATATCTCTATGCACTGCCCACCAAGTCCTATTATTACCTTTTAATGCATACATAAGTGTGTTGGATCTTTGATCCACCTCAAACACATGGTGTTTTAACTTCAAGATGAATTTATTAAGGTCCTTTATTTCTAATTAATTAGGTAATTTACATTTGGAATTGAACACCATGCATAGAGGTCATATCTTATGATTTCCCCTCACCTAGTTCAACATGTGAGTGTCTGAATCACCACTTATATAAGATGTGTTTCCTATGTTAAAACCCTCTCTAGAGTATTTTAAATATAATACATAATTATTACACCTATATTATATATGAAATCACACCGATGGATAAGTACAACCTTCAATTTGAAACTATGACACTAGAGATTTTGTTATTGTTGGTTTACAAGATGGCTACTTTGTTATCTATGATTACTCCACCTATGGGTTTAAAAATTGATACTGAGAAGCTAATAATGAATTATTTTATTTATGTATTTTGAATTTAAACCAACTATTATAATTATAATCACACTATGACTCTAGTTCTTTCATAATTATGTAAGGCTTTTATTTCACTTTATTTAAAGGGATGGAAACTATCATGTCTCCTTGATGAGGCTCTAGTTTGTTTCAAATGTGTTAATAGTAATTTGATTGTCATAATCAAATTTATTACCAGTTAAGGAAGGGTAATGGGTCTTGACAATATTCATATCAATGACTTCAAAATTTTCATATAGAATTAGCTCAAACACTCTAATGTCTACATCCTTCAGGTTTAAAATCAGTTCTACCCTCCCTTAATTTATGAGGTTGAGGCTAACAAGACTTTAGTTTAAGTGTGGCCTACCAATAACTTCCCATAATAATCTCAAGATCATATTCACATTACTCCTAAATTCAAATAATGTATTAATAATTTCATAAACTAGAAGTTCAATATCCATGCAGGAGTCAACATCCCAAGGCTTCTTCGTTTTCACATATCAGAAAACCTTATCTATATGTTGTTTACCTCATTACACACACTCTAAAAAATTAGTCAAGAGGTTAGTAATATTATATGATATATCTTCATTGTGTAGCATACTAATTAATTTTAGTAAGTCTTTCAAATTAGTTACAACTCCTTCCTACTTTATTATGTGCAGGATCTATCCATACATTTGCACATAAATGGTTATTATATATCCTTCTAAAACATTTTATTGTTGTATATTTTTTATAATTTGAGATACCTAATACATAAAAGTCTTATCCTTTATAGGATTAAGATATTTATCAGGTTGAAATTTTATAATTTTATTATCAAATGGCATTTCCAAATGAAATAATCGTTATTATATATATCATTATCTTGTAACTACCTAGATGAATGCATTCTTCTAAGGTTGTACATTGATCAAGTTCACATTATGCATCATATTATCCTTAATTTTCTTATTGGGAATTGGATAGTCTTTCATTTGATTCTAAACTTTAACTTAATAATACACACATTAGGTCTATCTCTATAGATTGTTAGGGAAATTCTTTGCATAGTGATTGCATTCTCCACACAAATAGCATTGCATAGGTGGTTGGGCTTATTAATTATAATTTTTAAAGATTCCTTGATACTCTACTTAGTATCCTCCCCTTTATCATCCTTTGTAGCTACCTATATATTATTATTATTATCCCCACCCTTATGACTATTGTCTAACACATCCTTCTTTCTTATTTTTTTGTTCATCATACCCCCATATTGTTATTGAAGTGACCTTGGCACCCAAGTATATTGATGTTACTATGGAATCAAATTATTCTAAGAATATCTATACCATTTTTGTGGATAAAATGGAATATAGCCAACTAGACCATGGGGTTGGTATTATGGTGATGAAGGTATCCACTAAGGACTACCTTGTGTCACACTTTTCATGTCCATGTTTGGACATGAGATACCTTACTTCATAGTTGGTAATTATTGTGTAGCAATTGTAAATACATTATTTTTAATATCTTTTTTTAGCTTTGGTAGAGCTTTACAATTTCTCTCATCATCATCTATCAATTTTAAAAATTTAGTACATACTCTATAATTTTTGGATATATTGTTATAAAAGATGGCACTTTGAAGTATCATGTCTAACTACTCTAAACATTTCATAAAACATTATTTCAAGCTTCAAACAAGCATTCTTGTGGTTTACTTCTTGACCACATTACATATAACATTAACCTAATTTAGGCTTATCATTCTCATGTATCTCATCCATTATTCTCATAAAAATGTCTAGTTTTGCTTCTACTTTAGAACCTACTACTAGGTCTCCATAATCCTTAATTTTATTCACTCATAGAGAATCAAATCAGGTATAATCCTTAGTTAGTAATTAAGACTATGCAATAAAAAATATAATTCTTAGTTATATCCCTTATATGAACCAATCAACCTTATCCTTTTATTCTATGATAAAAATAATCTTAATCACGACATCATAAAATCAATTATCATAGCCTCTATCTGATTCTCCTAACTTTTTTCAAATCTCTTTTAGGTCTTTAGTAGTATAGATTATGCATTTATTCACCTTAAACTCTAATACTAATATATATTTAACTTGTGTAATATCTAGAGAATTTAACATTACTTTTATAAATGAACTCTAAGGTTTAGCTTGACAAATCCCCTATGAGTTCTCATTTATTTAAATCATCAAATGTTACCCCTTTCAATTTCCATTTCATATTTCAAGTTACCAAGTATTGCTCAGGATATATATACCCATCATATTACATCAAAGAAATAAACATGCCTTTATTGAGAAACATAGTTGTCACACTTAAAGTTTCTAACACTAGTTTTTGCACACTAGAAACTATGATTATAGGTGTATGCACACTAGTGACTATGACTATATGTGTCTATGCACTAGTTATCATGACTAGGGACTTATATGAAATCATCTTAACTATGTGTCCAAAATATTAATTATGACTCTTATGCCCTATTCTTATCTATTGCCTAATTTGTCTTTGCACTCAGATTACCAAACTTTTTTTTAAAGTATTCAAACTAAATTATATCTACTTCTTCTCCTACACTTCTTCTCTCAAATGATAAATTGGGCTCAACAAATGTGTAATATTTAAGTGAATGATATTTATTTTGTTTTTATTCTAACTTTAAACTTGAACCTATGATAGTTTCATATTTTAACCTAACTTATTCCTAGGAATATTCTTTCCTAGGTCCAAATGATATCCCTTTCATAAATGACGATCTATTTATATCTTCTAGTTGTTCTATTTTTAACCGAGCTTCCTCTTCCTACTTTATGAGATACATATATACACTATTTTTATTTATTTATTCTTCTTCATTGGGCCCTTCTACGTACTCTAAACATTCTTTACTTCTATCATCTTTCATAGCCTCTCCATACACTTTTCCATCTATAGTATATTCTACTCTATTACTCCTATTTATAGTTTTTATGGATTACTCATTTTGTTCCATATTCTTTATTGTCTTAGTTATATTTATAATCCTATAAATTTATTCTCACTCTTGATATTCTCATCCTACATATTCTATGTTCAAATTAAAGTTTCTCAACTCAACTCTACATCATTCACTTATATCCCACATACACCCCCATGGTGCACGAAGTGACTTATCCATGTTGGAAGGAGTAGGAACCATGGCCCTTTCCCAAACCAACATTTTGATCAATGTATGTATTTAATAAAGAAACTTACCACATATTCCTTTAATAAATATCTCTTATACAACTTCAAAGGCTAAATAAAATTAAACATCAAATTCTTTGATACAGTTGTCAATTGTAGTCCAAATCTAATAATCCATAACATGGGTCTAATCAGTATCTATACTTCATAATATATCTAAATTTTCTTCCATCTATTCTATACACTTTGTCCTTCTCTATTGGAAATAATAAAACTATAGTCTTGATATCCATGCAACTAACAATCCAGGTAATTTGCACTAGAAGATTTTATAAATCTCTATGTTTATATGCTCTTGGATTATCTCCTTCATAGTCACTTAAAATATTATACCTTATTCATTTGGAAAATTTCATATTCTCTCATCCAACCATATTTATAAATCTCTCTGTCCTAGAAACCATCTCAACATATTTCAAAAACTTTCATGCTTATGACACCATTATTATCAGAGGTTTTTGGAAAAATCTAAGGCATGCTAATTATAGAGATAGCTTATGTAGTTAATAACAAAAAGGAATAGTTGTAAAAAATTCATAATAAATGACACCATTAAATACTAAGTTTAGTTTATTATATGAATACATGTAAAGTTAATGTATAGAGAATAATTGACATAAACTATATAAATAATAGATTAAAACATCCATAATATTCACTACGTGTAAATAAAAATAAAAATTTATATAGGAAAAATATTGAGAACATTTTATTAATATATATCACATATGGAACCATTCTTAATTACAATTAGATTCTATTTATGAACTTTTACAAAGCAATGTCTCTTCATCTTCCAACCTTTTACTATGCTAGAAATAAAAGATTCTTTGCATTCTGAGATCAACTACTATTCTATCAAAGGACAAATACATAAAAAAGATGAAATAGATTAATTCATATATGTGTTTATCAAATAAACTTTGAAATTTCAATTAATCCCATTATTCATCCAATAATCACTCACATTATTTCTATAATGTAGTTGTATCTCCTTTGTAAAATCATACGAGGTGAGAGTGAAAGCCTTTTTCTTATTTTATGAACACAACCATCAATACCAAATTAATTTTATGGTTATATATATATATATGGATACCATGAATACATTTTTAACACATGGAATATGTTGTATAGAAAAAAATTCTCCATTTGGTTTATCCAAGTGACGATATCCTTCCCATCAAACTTTTACATTTCCACTTTTAAAATCATGTTCCTTAAATGCAAGGTACTTGGATTTGGACTAGGATAGCTAAAATATACACTTTGGTTGGGTTTTAAAAGGGTGATATTTAGTTAATTTTTATTAATATTCTTTAAATTTATCAATATATCTTCGAAGGTAGATTGTATGATCTTCATTTTAAAATATATGCCTTGCACATCAAATTGTATGTCATGCACATCATACTCAAGTTAGATTAATTTGTGATCTATCATATTAAATACTTTTAAAATTATCCAATAAATCCTCTTTTTGATTCTGCATATTATTTATGTAGATTTTTTATTGGATTCTCAATACCCTTACCTTGGCCCTTAGTTTACAGTCTTACCATAATAAGGTTTGACAATGTTGATCTTTATTTTCATATTTGGCCCAAATTTGACAAATTTTTTTTCACTAATTTCAAGTTATAATAATTAAATTACAAATAATAAAACCTCACTATAATTTTTAATCTTTCCAAAAAATTAAATAAATCTAAAAATCCTCAAAATGTGGCCTCTACTAAATGGAAAATCCTAAATTGGCAATAACTAGCATGAAATGGATCTACAAAGCCTAATTTTTTTTTATTGATATGTCCTTAAATGATCATAAAACTCTAGTAAAATAATTTAATATAAGTTCACAATTGATTCTCTAATATTAGGGTTTCACACACTCAATGACCCAAATTGACACTCTTATACCAATTGTAAGGAAATTACTACACTAAATAAGTATAATAACATAAATAGATTAAAATATTACTAAAATAAATTAGAATATGTGTAAATGATAAGCAACTTTGAGGGGGCAACCTCCATAACTTGTAATACTAATATAATTCATAATATGATGATAAAATATTAATCCCTACCTCCTCTTTATAGTCTTCTTAGGCTATGGTAACTCCATAAGCTGACCTTTATAACCAAATAAGATGATAAAGAAATTAAATATGATAAGTGTTTATGTAAGACATAAGTTAGCTACACATATTCTGACACACACTATAGGCTAAGGGAATAGTAATTTATAGGTTTCATAAACACCATTTTTAAAGATAATTTTTTGGGGTAAGAGCACAAAGTTAGGGGAAAAAGAGTTCCTACTCATGGACATTTTCTTCCTAAATTTTTTAGAAATTTAAACTTTTATAGATAATTTTAGATAGATACACACAAACTTTGAGGATGGTGTACGAACATGACTTGTAGAATTTTGAGTCTAGTTTCTAAGACACTATTTTTTTCAAAATTTCTTAAGGATAACCATGTAAAACATCTAAATTTTAAATATTAACTCCTATTTTTTAAGGAAAATAGATTATATATTCGATTGTGTGATCCCTCATTTTTTGAGCATCAATTAATATTGTTTAAAACCATTTGGTGAAGATTTAGATAACCTCATCTAGTTTGTAGCTTATATTTTTTAATATTTTTTTAAATATATATGTATATACATTTTACAAGTTAATAGATCCTAAAAAATGACAAAAAATGGATACCCAAATGTGCACCACCCCAACTACCTCAAGAAAAACCAAAAATATTTTTTAATTTCAAAATACATGTAAAATTAGGCCTAGTTTATAACCATTTATTATTTTTGCTTTTGGATCAATAAAAAATATACATGAACATATATAGGGATGTATAATTAGAGAATTTAGTGGCCTAAAAATATCTATAGTTATAAATCAACATATATTGAAACCTTAAAATAGTCTAAAAATTATAAAATTCACATATTTATAAATAAGAGAGCATGTTTGCCATTATGGTAATAATTTTATGAAATTTATCATTTAATTTCAAAGTTTATTTTGTGATTTAGTTTAATTTTTTTATTTTCTATCAAAACTCTCATATTCATCTATGTGTTGACATGTACAAGCCTTTTACTTAATAATTCAAACCATTTTTGAGCCAAAAGACTTGGTTTTTGAATTCAAACTTTCCATTCCGCATACAAGTTATGTAATGCATATGTGTTATGTTATCATATAATTATGAATATTTGGAATTAAGTTGAATTTATTTTGACTAGAAACTCACATATTTATAGATTCCATGTATATCTTAAATTTACATAATGTATCAATCAAAAGTTTGACTTGATTGTGTTTAAATGAACATCATGTATATGGTAAACTATTAATCATATGTTTATTTTTCCCTTGTAAATATTTTATAAATAAATGTATCTAATTAAAATTCTATAACATTTTTCCATATACATTACAAATAAACCTAATCAAACTTAAGAAAACAAAACTATATCATATGCATACTTAATTTTTTAGTTAGAATAAATGGGAAGGGAGGGGTTTAGAGGAATATAAAATTTCACACCAATTGAGAAATAATCATTAGGATTAGATAATATATAACAAGTCAAAAAAATAAGGTAAAGCAAACCCAAAACATATAATTAAAATAAATATTTTTCCAAGAACCATATAGGGACTTTTGAAAGAGTAGGACCAGTCATGAAGCCATGAGGCCAAACATGACAAATAAAAAATTATGAAAAAATGATTTGAAAACTTTTTTATCCTAGTCTAGGGGTCCAAAAACTTCACTAGCATTTATAAAACTTTGTGCACATCTATGTGAAACTAATATTCTTAAAAAACCTAATAAGGAAACTAAATCTATAAATGGATAAGGAAAATGGTCATTTTGGGGCTTGAATTTTTACGCATTGACTACTTACCAAGTCCCTTTGCACATCAAAATATTTAAAGCAATGAACCAAGTATAAATAATGTTATCAAGGAAATCCAATGATGATAAAGTTTACTTTATATGACTTTTAATGTTTTAATTAATGTTTATTTCACTAACAAATGCTTCAAATTTCCTTAAACTATTGAATCACTACTCTAAATGCTTAAATTTATTACTTTCACACATTAACTAGATATATATTTAATTTCTTATATGTTAATACATTTATTTTATTTATAGATTTATTGAATTTAAATTAGGACATTATTATCATGCAATCCAACACAAAATAAGCAAGAAATATGAAAAACTAATATCAAACTACTTGAGAGGCCTAAAACAAGGGTAGAAAATACCCATCCCCAGAATCATACACACACTTTTGGGGCTAAAACCACATAGTGTACATTTTTAAATAAAATATTATAAATCCAAGGAAAATTTAAGGAGAGAGAGGAAATAAATAGGTAATTAGGAGTAAAATGACATGAGACAAATAGAACACAGAAAAAAATGCTCTAATAAGAGCCTAATCTAGACCATTGATTGACAAACCTACTAGTGTCTTAGAATAATGTAATATAATGAATAATAAATATATGCATTAAAAATTAAGTGTTTACATTAACAATAAATTTGGTTTTAAGGTTTCCATTCTCAATTGGACTAATGCTTTGTGAATGTGAGAAGGATAGGCATGGGAAAATACAAAGTGATAAAGAAATAAAGAGGATGCATATATCCATGTGATTAATAACAAAGAGGAATAAAAAGTTTTTAGACGGAAATGAATTTGACTAAATTCAAAAACCTACTTGGGAAGGTGAAGGGAACATGAATGAATAATGGCTAATAGTGATAGATATGGTGAAGAATGGGATCAAATGTGATAAATGACCAAGGAGAATAAGGAAGATGTATATGGGAGGTGGGAGAATATTTATTCAAAACCATGTTTTAGAAGGTGAAGGGCACATAAATGACCAACACCTAATAGTGCATGGTTATGGTGAGGAATAGTCCCATATGTATCGTGTAATTGATTATAACTTATGTGTACTTGGAAGGGTCTATGACAATGTAAGGAAAGAGGTAACCATGGTAGGTGGTACTCTTACATAACTAACAAAGCATGTTGTATCCAATTAATCATAACATAGGATAAATCATGGGATTTTATCCAATTTGTGCTTAAACATGTTTTGGAATGAAACATAGTCAATGTAAATGTTTTATATGAAGTCAAGGGATAATAAGCATGAATGACTAGAAACCTACACTAGTATTGCCAAGGGATGAATTGGTCTAACTGTCTCACTTCACAAGGTGTTCTAAAAAGGAATCCTACCTATTTTTTCCTCTTTTTATCTATTTCTTGCTTTGTCTTTTCACTTAGCTTACCAAACTTATCTATAAAGGATTCAAACCCACTTGTATTTGCCTCTTCTCCTACACTTATTTTTCTCCCAAATGATAAATTGGGCTAGGAATATGTGTAATCTTGATGTGAATGATCCTATTTTTAACTCATTATAACTTTAAACTTAGGCCTATGATAGTTTTTCATTCTAACCTAACTTCTTCCTAGGAATATCCCTTCACAAGTCCAAATAGTATCCTTTTCATTAACTCTAATCTAATTATATCTTATAACTATTTTAAATTTAACCTAACTTATTATTCCTACTCCATGAGATCCATATATGCATAATTTCTATTTATTTATTCCTCTTCATCGATCCATTCTGAATACTCTATGCATTCTTTGCTTCTATCATCTTTCATTATCTCTCCCTACACTTGTCCATCTTATTGGCTAGATATTGTGTAGGCTAGAAAAAGTACCTAGATAGTCATGGGAATAAATCCCCTTAATTTAATAGTGAATATCCTATATGTTTTATGCTTATCTATTCTAAATATTCACAAGTTTTGGTTATTCACAATTTATAAAAATTATTCACAGGATGTGCATAAGTTATCTTATTTTGGGGCATTATTTTAATCATAAAATTCATGAACAATATTAGAGTGACTTTTCAACAAGTATATATTTCAAAGAATGTGTAAATAAGTTTTGATAAGTAGAGATTTAAATAAACAAGAATACATGAGAAGAAATAAGTTGTACTTCACAAGAAGTAGTTTTATAGAGCTTATTGTATCTATATAAATAGATAAAAATTCAAGAGGTGATATTTCTTTCAACAAATGAGTAAGAAAAACTTAAATTCATATTTAGATTTAAAGATAACATAAAGTTTACCATTTTAGTCTTCACAAAACACACCAAATGATCTCCTTAGATGCAAAGTTTCATAGAAATAAACTTTCTTCTTATTAGCTTTGAACCAATTTCATACAAAAACATTCAAAAATCTAAACATAAAGTTTCAGATTGCTTAAACTTTATTTCTTCAGTTATAATTGCTTTCTAAAAATTACCATCCTTTTTAGCATGCAGGCCTTCACTCTTACACTATTTTAGATGTCAAAATCAATTAGGAGAAAATGCCTTGAATTCCCATGTATTACATTAAAAACTAAAAACTATTAAGAGATGTTCTCCTAGAATTTCTCCTACATGGCATGCAATGGTTGATGACATGTAGGGCTTCTCAATTTCACTATTTTGATCAAATATAATCTCTTTACATGATACATAAAGCTTGATTAAGTAATTTGATTTTTAAAAATAACTTAAAGTAATGGCATCTAACCAAGCTACTTAAGTCTTACATTTTAAAAATCAACTTAATTTTTTAAGTAACTTTAGTAAATGACATTAATTACAAAGTAATTACTTAAAAAAAAATTACAAATATACATTTGTTAATAAAATATAAGAAGATAGAGGTTGTTTAGAAGAGAAGAAATAACAATCATTCCAATTCATGAAATTCTGATTTGTACTTTTCTCTCTACTTGATGTGTTGAGACATCATAAACTAGATAATTACATCATCTGATTTGACAACTAATTACCTTTCTATTTCATATCTCAACAATTCCCTTTGTAGCTTCTTGTAATAATATTTTACCTTATCAAGCCTAGGTTTAAGCCTCTTGACCTTTTTTTGACTTTTGATTAACTCCTTTATAGATTTTATTGTGAAAAGAGTCATGTCCTTTTCAATCAATTACTTAAATTACTGAAGCAATTGCTTAGGTATCCCTGGCATTTTCTTAGACCAAATATTATTGAGGTATAAGATGTAGTCCTCCATATCTACTTTTACATTGTGAGCATCTTCTTCTAAAGTCTTCATTTCTTTGAGCATTGTTCCAAAAATACACATGCAAAAAGATATAAGGTGTTCCTCTTGTTTTGATTTCTTTATTAATCCTTCTAGAATAATCTTTTATTAAATAGAAACCTTTTCACTTAAAGAATTTATTCACTAAAGGATCTTTTACTACAATTCAAAGATTCCATTCTCATTCTCAATATCTTTCATCACTATTTTTATTTATGTCGATTTATTTACAATGTCAACCAAAGTGCTTGGGACCTCATAAAACCATTTGTATGCAGTTTACAACATCTTTTCTATCCATTCATCAACTACCTTAGCTTTGTCCCTAGTTTATTCTACCTTATTTATTGTTTGTTGATCAAATGCACCTCCTAAAAGTAGTGATCACTGAGGAGTAGATCTTTCCACCTTGGCAATTATTTCACACAACTTAGAAATGCATTCCTTCAACTTAGCTTTATCAAATTTCTCTTCATCAAGATTTTGGAAAAGAGTATTGATCAGGGTCTACATGTCCTATTTTAAGCCCTTTATAGTGACTTCTCCAAGGGGTACCTTTATGACTGTTAAGTCTTATTTAGTGACTTCACCTTTATCCTTACCTTGTGGAGGAACTAATATCTCTACAAATTTCTAGCCTATAGGTTCAATTATCAGCTTTGAAGTTGCTTTAGCACTCTTGGGCTTTTTAATCTTATGATCAAGACTTCTCAAAAGTTATAAGTCTATTTCTACCAAGTTAATTTCTTCTTTCATTTCAGGAGTAATTTTCAAAGCCAACCATGAATAAAAATCCATACTAGTAGAAGTGGTTGAATGAATTACCATTTGTTGTTGATTAATTCTTACCTCTAACTCTTGATAAGTGGATTTTTATGCATCTAAAATATCTTGAACAACATTGAAAATTACTTTCTCATCTTTCTCTTTCTCCTTCTCTTTTTCTACATCTACCTCTTTCTTTGGTTCTTTCTCTACCTCTTCCTCTATCTCTTTGTCCCTAGGTTTAGTTATTACTTGTTGTTGAGATATCTCCTAAGATGTAGTCACCTATCGAACAATTACCTAGTTTAGATATTTTTAGACATGAATATAAGGATTGGTGGGATAATCCTCAAAAGGAGGTGGAGTAGTATATAGAGTGGATGAAGTTGGAAGAGGAGGAACATTAATCTCCTTTTGAATAGGTTTCTCAGGAGGTTTGAAACATGAATATTTTGGGGGTGGCATAAGTTTGGAAAGATCAAACTCTTTCACTATTGGTTGTGTGTTTTTCATTGGTAATGAAGATGAATATCTAATGGGTGTGGTAGTAATGGGAGTGGTAGAAGTAGGAATGGTTATGGAAGAGACCAGAGGAGATGCAAGAGTAACTAGCTGAATTGGTTCCTTTTATTTTACCATGAAGTATGTATCATTAGCATTATTCTTTAGTTTAAAATTCTTTTTGGGTTCTTGGTTTTTTTCTCCTTTCACTAATTTTATCTTGTGACATACTTGGTGCATTTAAATCATTAATGGCTCCTTCATATAGTCACCTTTACCAAGAAGCCATGTCAAACTCACAGTGAGAACCACTGAAGTTCTTTCAGTAATAATCTTTACTTTATTCTTCTTGAAGTCAATATCTAAAAGTGGAGCATTATCCCCTCATATTACATGATAAGCATCATGAATTACCTTCTCATCATCCTCTGTATATTCTAGAATTAAAACAAAATCAAAAGAGTGGATTTGCTCAATAGTCATCCTACTGTTGTCTCTTCTTCTCACTTCAAATTCATCTCTACAATCAATATATAAGTCTTCAAATGTATAAATATGAAAATACTCAAGAGAAACTATGTTTTTAGCTATGCCTCTATAATAAATTTTTTCTCTAACTTCAAAATACGATTGATTGTAGTTGTGATACAATTTTTTTTACAATCTTTGCCTTGTGAATGCTTATACAGTGATAGTGGTCGATAAAAATAGGAAAACTTAATATAGGAATGGTGAACCTTTAACTGTAGGTCATATAATGCTACCAACTACCTACATAAATCCATAAGAATCCATTTGTCAGTAGGGTACCTTGGAAATTTTAGAGGTGTCCCTATGAAACCTCCAACTTTGATATATGTGAAATTCAAAAATTGAATGAAAATATATCCAAAATAGGAAACTACCTCCCAAACTACATTTTATACTCTCTTGGCCTGTAAGGAAAAAGTCAATTTACAAATGTTTTCATAAAATAATCCATCATTTACCCTCTTGTCATACTTAAAGTATTTAGATAAAGTTAACTAAGGGTAGTATTCATATATGGGCTCTATTGACAACATCCCTTTTGTAGTTAGCTTAGAAAATGTTCCACTAAATGTTGTAGCATATACTAGATATGATGTCATCTTGAAGTAAAAGGTCTATAATACATTACTCAACTAGTGATCAATTTTATCACTTATCATTCTTGACCATTCAATCATTGCATAACTCTTATTAACATCAATATCACTAATGTATGCATACATCTAGGTAGAAAAGCACTTGTCATTCTTCTCCCCATTAATTATACATAATAATTGAGTGATTTCATCCACTTCTTAAACCAAATTAGATATTAATATTTGATTTAGAAACCTTGAAGGCTACTTTAGTTTCCTTAGATAATTAATATTCATTATTTTGATGTAATCTGATGTCTTGTTCTCCCATTAGATTTTATCTTTCTCCATTGATACATTAAACACTTTATACCTTGCTAGGATATTCAAATAGTAATCAAAATATTGAACATATAACCTTATCACCACATTTATAACATTGTCTTTTACTATCCTAGTAAGAGAATCATAGTATTAGCACATTCTAGGATAAACTCAAAAAGTTTTGTAAAGCTTGGGAATGCTACAACTTTTAGGATCTCATTATTGGTCATTGCTTACATTAATGGTGTCTTGATAATGGATTTTAAACTTTCTAATAGCTCAGTTATGGAAACATGTCCCATGTCAATATCACTTATCTTAGACAACTTAGAAGCAATACAGGACTCAATGGGACATCCTTTTTATTCATACTTCATCTTTTCTTCCCCTGACTTAACAACTCTTTTTATTTTCTCTATCCTCTCTTGCTCAACCCTAGAACTTATTGAATTGTTAGCTTAGGAAATTATTCAATCAAAGTTACTTCTTCCCATATTAAAATTTTTTGTGACTGGCATTAGGAAGGATTAATGAATGCTCTTGAAAACTCAATAATTACTCCTAATGATTTAAGAAAGGTTGAACAACTATGTCAAGTTATTATCCTTAGTAACAATCTTAAACAAGATTCAAGTTATAAAGAACTTCCAGTAGTAAAAATATTTGAAAAATCTAAAAAATCATGCTAATTAATTGGGTGTCGTAACCCCATGAAGATCTAGGGAATCTCTTAAGTCTTCAAAAGTAAAAACTCTGAGTGAGTGGTAAGTATTTACAACTCTGAATTTCTTTAAAATAATTACTTAATTTTCTATGGATAAGTTACTTGGGTTGGAAAACTTGATAAAGAATAATTAAGAGGTAATCAAAATTCCAGGTAAGCAATGCTCTTTGGAAACTCTATTAGACATGAAACTAGTTGCTCGAGTTTCTTAAGACTAGTTACTTGGGTTTGGAACTCTCGGTAAGTAGTAAGTCATGAAGGGTCTACTTAGATATAGATCAATGTTAGGGCATTTAATAGATAAATTTAATGTTTTAGAGTTTTGCTTAATATTTTCACATGCAAAATGTTCCTAAGGATTTTATAAGGTTTTACAACATCAATGCATGTAAAAATAACAAACAAATGTAGACAAAACAAGAAAAGATAGAAAAACCTTCAAGGTAAAAAATGAAAACTTACTAGAAGAAAAAGAGAGACAAACACCCAAAAAAGAGACATGAAAATAAAGGGGAAATTATCTACATATATTGAATGCAAATGGGTCAAGAATAAATTGCTCAAAAAATTCTTCAAAATCTCAAATGCTATCACTCGAGATTGATAGGGGCAATAACTAGGTCAAACAACTTGAAATCCAAGTAGGAAACAAGGTGGATTTTTTAATTATTTATATTAACCCATGAATTAGTGAAAACTAAGTGACACATGGGAATAAATACATGTAAGCACTTTAACATTTGTCAAGTTTTATGAATTGCTTTGCTTGAGTTGGTCTACAAAGTCAAGTACCTTCAAAACCTGGTTTGGTCTAGACTAGTGAATACTTGGGACTTATATACTCTAATTTATTTTACTTGTGACTTTAAACAAGTGAATTAACTTCAAAACATTAAGTTATTTTAAATATTGCTTTGCTTTACAAGTTTACAAAACTACTTTCCTTTGGCTTTAATGAGAAGTAAAGTCATTGCATAATTCTGATTTGAACTAGATAGTGTAACTCAGGTTTATTGAGATAGCTTACTTCACCTTTGAAAAGTAAAGTAATCTTGAGAACTTGAATTGGCCTAATAATGAATCCCAACACTTAGCTTTTTGAATCTCTTAGAAATATGGACAAAATGGGTTTTATGAGAATGACCCAAGTAGACATTTTTCAACCTTCTAGAGTAATTTGAAGCAATTGGGAATGAAATAAATCATAATGAAAACTACTAAAATCTAAGTCTTATTCAAGGGATTAAGTTTTAACAAGGACAACTAACTCACATAAGATGGAAGGAAAAAAATTCAATAGGGGTAACCCAAATTTACATATGTGAAATTTTAGGGACACTAGCTAACTCTAATTGGAGACATATTTGATTCTATTAGAAAGAAAGAAACAAGGATGAGATCCCAATATATCTAGTTTTGAGTCTTGTCTATTGGGTATAGAGTCATGTAAAAACTCAATCATGAAAAAATATAAAACAAACAAGTAAAAAAAGAAAAATAACTATACAAAATAAATAATGAGGAGTTATTTATATACATACAGGTGTTACGCTAATACTCAATTCTTGTAAAGCTTCAAGTGTTACCCATTGTAAGACAATGGTAGTTCAATTCCGTCCTGATAAGTTAAGATGAAACTATCTTTTTTAGTAACTTTATTTATTGTTAATGGCCCTTTCCACAGTTAATAAAAAAATTTGTGCAACCCTTTTGGTTCATGTCACTTGTCCCATAATAGGACTAGGTCACCAAATTAAAAATTTATGTCTTTATCCTTTTTGTTAAAAATCATTTTCACTTTCATATAATGATCAGTTAAATGGTGTGTAACTTGAGCACCTACTCCTTGTAGTTTAGATAAAATCATAATCCTCTTATCCAATGAATCTTGATAAGTTTTATCTTAAATGGCCTTGGATAGTTGTAAAGAATACAACTCTATTGTCATAGGTATTTTAGCATCCATTTCATACAACAACTGAAATGGTGACATGCCAATGAATTTCTTTGGAGTGATTCCATCAGCCCACAATGCATCAAATAACTTCTTGTGCTAGGTACATTGATTATCATCCACTAGCTTGTGAATGATTGTCATCAAGTTTCTATTACTTGACTCAGCTTGGACATTCCCTTGAGGATAGTAATTTGAAAGGTGAACTAATTCTATTTCATGTAAGTAACATAAATGAGTTATTTCATCTAAAGAATAATTAACTACATTATCTATTATTATCTTGTGAGGAACACCAAACCTCACTATAATGTTTTCCTTGATAAAATCACATATAACTTTAGAAGTGGCATGATTGATAGGAATGGCTTCTACCCACCTTCTAAAGTAATCAGTGGTGGTTAAGACATAAAAATGGCCATCACTTGAAGAGGGATTCAACATGCCAATAAAATATATGCCCCACTAATGAAATGGTTAATTGATAATGAATAGTTTTAAAGGCAAAGTTGGTAGCTTTGGATGTCCCAAAAATTGTTGACATGCTTGACATTTAAAAACCCAATCCAAAGTATCCTAGAAAAGAGTGGGCCAATAATACCTTGCTTGAAGGATTTTATGTGTTGTAACTCATGCTAAGAAGTTACCTCCACATTATATATCATGGAACTACTCTAGAAGTCTATTTTATTGTTATTTGTCCACATAATGAAGGAAAACACCATAAATTCCTCTTTTATAAAAAACATTATCCCAAAGGACATAATAATTTTATTTCATCTTGATGGCCTATTTCTCCTTGTGTAAGATGATCTGGACATTCTCCATAAGTTATGAAGAAAGCAATCTTAATGAACCTTTCATCAACAAAATCAACAAAAAAAACCATGGCCAAATCTTCATTTGATTCATATTGAAGTAAAGACCCCATTGTATCTATATCATCTAGCTTACTTTCTATCATTAATTGGCACAAGCCTCTTCCTCTCACTAGCTTTGTTGGTTTGATACTAAGATCAAAATATTTAACTATAGCCACCCAAGTGCCTCTTAGCAATCTCAGATATTGTTGTGTTAGAATAGATTTCACTATAGTTTTAGGTACATAGACTTTAGTATGTAAATACAAGATGTAGTATCTGAAGGCTTTGTATGCTTTCACTATAACAAAAGGATGTTTATCCATTTATGTGTACTTTAGATCATAATTTTTCAATGGATGGCTCATGAAAGCTATGGGAGATTTAATATCTTCACTATTTTTTTATAGAAGTATGGCTAACATGGTGTGCTCATAAGAATAATAATAAAGAATGAACTCCTTACTAAAATTTAGAGAAATCAGTACTAGAGATTGAGCTATGGCCATTTTAATCCTTTCAAAGGCCAACTTACCTTCAAAATTTTACTTGAAGTCTTGATTATTTTTATCATGTTAGAAATGTGGTGAGTCGACTTAGCAAAATTAGGAATGAATCTTTCAAGGAAGTTAATCTTACCGAAGAATGAATGTACTCCTTTATTGTATGTAGGCATAAGTAAATTCTGAATAGATTTCACCCTTTCTAGATCAATCTTCATTCCTTCCTTTAAGATGATGTGACTCAAGGAAAAAATTAATTTCTTGGGATTCAAGATATCTCATGTTTCCTACAATGAATAATAACTTCTTCCAAATCATCCCAGTGATTACCTTTCTTCTTGGAGAAGACCGTCAAGTCATCAAGATATACAACTATTCTCTTGTTATTTAGATGTACAAATTCCATATCCATTGCTCATTGCATTAACCAACCCAAAGGGTTTTTTTTGATAGGTAAGTGTCCCTCATGGTGTTGTGAAACTAATCTTGTATTGATCTTCTTTAGCCACTTTTATCTGATTATATCATAAAAAATCATCTATCATGGAAAACATCTCTAAGCTTGTAACTAATTTCAAGGTATGATCCATAATTGGTGACAAATAGTTATCTTTTAAAGAAGCCTAGTTGAGATTCTAGAAATCAACACAGAAATGTATTTATCCATTTTTCTTTCTCACTAGGACAATGTTAGCTAACCATTTTGAATGATGAATAAGATAAGTAATTTTGGCATCAAGTAGATTATATATTTCAACAAAAATAGTACCTACGATTGTTGGATTATGATGGAAAAGCTTTTTCCTAAATGTCTTTATTAATAACTAAAATGGAATGTAATGTTGTACCTCTTTTGGTTTAAAGGTCTTCAAGTTTTGTAAGACCAAGCAAACACATCAATGTATCTCTTGAGAAGCTTAATGAATGCCTCTTTCTTATTGGGAGCAACATATTCCAATTTTGACCATTTTGGGATCTTATTCAATTACCAAATTGATCTATTATACTTATAAAGAAGAACTCTCACCATACTCTTTATTTTTATTCAAAAACTAATCATGCTTATCAAAAATTTCTTTTAAAGAAACTAACCCTTTAGGGATTTTTATTTTGGATTGATACTGAGGAAATATTGGGTCCTCAACCCTATCAACAAAAAGGATAAAAAATAACATCAACAATCTGGCTTAACATTTATCTTTGTTAAGGTATTAGACCACTAATAGTTACAAAAAAGGTTTTTTTTCAAAACCATAATAGATAATGAATAGTATATTACCTATTAACAACTATTGACAAATAAAATAGACATAGATCAAATAGACTACAACATATTACTCCAAGATAATTAATTCAATCAGTCTACCATTATTAGGCATTAAGTTGCTTGAAGCTACCACCCACTCAGACCCATGCCTACTAATCACCAAGACATCCCATCCCTTCACTACTTACATAAAACTAGTCTTAGTTTTCTTCCTTCCAACCAACTCTCTTATCAACTCTGCCATTAAAGAAAAAATAAAATGCTTCTTCACCCTCCTAGGATCCTACCATAGTTGTAACTACTTTCCCTTCCACCAAGGTGGAAATTTAAATGAGCCATGAGAAACTCCTTTTCCCAAATTGTTAATGGCCTTCACCATTTTTAGAGATTGCCTTAGTGCCCTCCACTCTTCAAACCCTATAATTAGATTCAACAAATATTCTATAGCTGGCATGTTAACCCCTTGATTCTAATAAAAATCCATTTAGGCCAAGCACGTGACCTCCACATATTTAGCAAAGTTAACTAAGGACAAAAAATGAGAATCTAGCTCACAAAACATGGACAAAGGAATATAACCCAAAAAATCTCTTTTTGAGAATGAAAGAGTTGGAGAATGCCTAAGGGGTAGGCATCCATTTTTGACATAAAATCCAATCAATATAGTGGAAAAAGAAAAAACTCAACCATTATTTGAATTTGATCCCTATCAGATATTTTCAATAAAATATTTGATGTGAAGAGATAAGACAAATTTGAGTTTACCCTAACATGCCTACTATCTGGCAAGATTTCCAAATCCAACACCTTTTTAATGGCCTTTACCACCTCTAAATCTAGAATCCAAAAAATTTGAGCAAATGTGCTATAAATACCAACCTAATGAAACCCATCTCCCTACTATTTTCACATCTAAAAAATAGTGGCTAGCCTACTGATTCAATACTAAAATGATCCATCCTTCCCTTGAGCTAGATAAAAAAATCTACAATCAAATGAAACCAAAATAAGCACCCTACAGGAATAAATTTCATAGGTATTTCCAAAACAATAAAATCCATTACTAAATAATTGAGAAAATCCATCATGAAATGGAAAGGCCCATCCTATTTCTTGAAGCCCAGAAGACCTACGCCATCAAAAACCCCTCCACATGCTCCACTCTATTTCAACCACTCCACCTAATGACAAGATGGCCCAATAAGCAATATGTCTTATGCAAATATAAAATAAATATTTTTTATTTATTATAAAATCCAATAATCTTTATTTAAAAATATTTTTTTTCAAAAATATTTTGAAATACCAACCATTGAGCAAAAAAATATTTTAGATGAAACAATAAAAAAAGATAATTTACTCTACTAAGAACAACCAATATACCTAAAAAACCACCCACAAGTTACATGAGACAAATTAAAATTTAATCTACTCAAAATTCAAACCATCTATCCATCTATTATTGATAGTATCCTTCCTTTATTTTTCTCTTTGATCAATTGCCACATTTACTGAGAAATTCATAGTTTTATTACTTTCTCAAAAAAGCGAGAGCAATTGTAACCTTAAAGAGCTGCCAACTTGGGCCAAATGACATCTAGAATATTTGAGATCTTCTAGGATTTTTCCCTTAAATTGGTCAATGTATGAATCACCATCTACTAATCCCCTTCAATTTCTAAAAAAGTGATTCCACATTCCATAGCCAAATTAACCCTTGTAGCTAAGGCTTAGGCTTTAGCTTCATTATTTATGCCATCAAAAAGTTTATGGGATAAAGCTATAATTAAAGAGTCACTATAATATTTTATTACACAACCTACCCCTGAGGCTCCTGGATTACCTCTACAAGCCCCATCAAAATTAAGTTTGAACCACTTGAGTTTAGGTGGAATCCAAACTGCATCTTTTCTTTTTTTCTTATTTTTTATCTACTATTGTGCTCTTAACGGGAACCCTTTAGGGATTTTATTTCCCTTTAATTTAATTACTTCCTCATTATCATCATGCTTAGGGTCAATATTACCTTTCTTTGTCTGGCATGGAAGTGAACTACTTCAAAAATAATTATTCAAAATTGTCTTGCTACTCAAGGAAAGTAGCTATCTATTTATCATCATTGATGATTTTCCACTGATTGACATTGTCTAAAACCTTTAGAAGGAAAACCATCTCTACTCTATAGTCACCTTCTCAAAAAAGTGCAGGCTACTAATTTGGCCTAAGTAGAACTATAGTAATTGAAAAAGAATCATATATAGATTTATGATCATGAAGAATGAAATTTATTGACAAGGCTAAAAAATTAAGTGTTACACTTAGAACTCAGTTATGATAGTGCCTCAACTTATCCTTCTTCACTTAGTATTGTCCAAACATTTTCCTCACTATTAACACAACATCTCCTTATGCTTTTAGAATTCTAAATCCTTTTTATTTTGATTATTCCAATCCTAACAATAGTGTTTCATATTTTTTTGTGTTGCTAATATTTTTAAACATAAGCTTGTAAGAGTAGGGATATACCTTACCATGAAGTAATATCAATATAACTCCAACACCTAAAGCAAGAGAACAATAGCTACCATCAAATTCTAGAGTCCACATTTTTTATTCTTCTTCTTGTGTCTCTGGTTATTATATTTCCTTTCCCATCTCAAGGTAATAGACTCCATGATCTGATTCTTTAAAAATAATCTGTGATCTTGGACCATCTGACTTGGAAACTATATACTTGGATTTCTTCTTAGGCTCAAGATTTTGATTTACACCTTTGATTGAAATGTGAGCTCAAGACCAATTCATTTTGAATTTTCCCCTTATATATTTATAGAATTTCCTACTCAACAACATTCTATAAGAAATAGGAATATTTACTACTAGAATTATCATTTTAAGTCTTTTATCTAGAAAGGTTACTAGAACAACTTAAGCATCTTTGATTTTTCCAATCAAGGGAACTTATATTTCCATCAAGTAACATCTCTCTATTGACATAGTTAAATTGAGGCCAAGAGAATTAGATATTTTAGCTAGCATGACATTATCAAAAGCTCTAGAATCTAGGATATAATTATTTAACTTGAAATCATTGATCAAGAGAGACACATAGAAAGGATCTATCCTTTCGGATGTGGAAGTAGATGTGGGAGAAGTAGTTGTAAAATTATTTTTTAAAGGGACCTATTTGGGAGTATTAAAGATACATTTTGAAGAATTGGGTGTATTTATTAATCCTTTACTTTGAACATACTTGACTAGTCTATTCAATTGATATGGATAAGATCTCAAGTATTCAACTTCTGACATTTGAATCTTGGTTTTCTTGATGTAGACATAGTAGGATTGTCTTCAAAAGTATTAGTTACTAAATTATGAGGTTGTGAAGAAGATAATATTTCACTCTTATATTTTATATCAAGAGAAGTAGGTAAAGGACTACCCTTTTTGAGAATATTGACATCTAGCCTAGACTCTTCATTCTCTTTCCCTTGTTCCTTAGAATTTTTTTCAAAAACTTGTTGAGTCTAGGACCTTGAAAACACTACAAAAGAGTGACTATGATCATCTTCAATAACTTATTCATAATCAATTTTTGATTGATATTCAAGGTACCCTATGTTGGATTCACCACCAAGATCTACAAAGTCATATTTATCAACAAATCCTTGATCAAGGTCAATATCCAAATGATCTTCTTCATTCATTTTAATGTGATTCTTTAGAGTATTTTCAATTGAAAATATTTTTAGAGGTCAAACAATATGATTCTAGTTATGATTATTGAAATTACATGTAAGTTCATTCCTAGTAGGAACAACATGAGCACCTTGAGAAATTTTCCTTTTAACTTATAGTAAGCCATTAGCTAGTTTCTACAACATGGGATCTATTGTGGTTTGTAACGTAGTCAAAGGGTTGTCTACCTAGAAAGTTTTATTATTTATCTTTATAACCATGATAAGGTCATCTTTAACCTCTATATCAATGTTTTGAGATATTACTAAATCAATAGGATGTGTTTTTCATAACTGGTAGGTAACCTTTGGTGACTAAGCATTGATGAAAAACCACTTTTGGTTATCATCAGTGGGTTGATCAACCTAGGGTATTTTGTATAGAAATATATTAAACTTAGCAATAAAATCATGCCTATGCTCATGTGGCTCTTTTTTAAGCTGAGTCAAGTAGGTAAGAAATATGTGTGAGTATTCAATAACTTTAAATATTTTTTCAAATCTCTCACACATAGTGGCCCAATTGGTTATGGTGCCTGATGTTAAATTGTAGATCCATTCTACATCTAATTCATGCAAGGTTTCAATGAAGATTCTAACTAAGACATCCTCATGCTCAATGCCAATCACTCCATAGGCTACAAATAAAATAGCTAAATGATTATCTAAATTCTATTCTCCATTTCCTATAAACTTAAAAAATTTATTTCTTGACCCCTTAGGCAAGTCATGGATAGGAGGATTTAAATTTAATGTACTAATCATTTCCCCATAATGGATGGGAAGTTGTGCCATTATTTTAGGAATAAGGAGTTGAAGATTAGTGAGTTGGATTATTCCTAAAGAATTGTGTTGTAACTAATTCATAGGAGTTTATACTTGTCTCATAGGTGAAATACTTACTCTTCTTATTTTGGTTTGAGGAGAAAAGATGAAATTAAACTATTCTTGCAACTAAAAGAAGTCATCTATTTGGCATTAACCTCTTCTTGTTCTGGTCAAAGATCAATTTGCCAAATTGAAATCTCTATGATTTTCTAAGGATTTCCTTAATTTATTTCATATTTATAAGAAAAGACTTGGTAAGAATTTCTATTGACATGTAATGACTAAAGACAAATAAATAATTTACTTAACATTTAGTGACTCAAGGTAAGCAAAGCAATTACTTTTAACAAGTAAAGCAACTCAAGATAAACAAAGTGATTACTTGACATGCATGTATTTCAAGTCACAAGTGTGCCTTAAATTTTACATGCAAATTCTTATACAGTAGTGTTAAAAACATGTAATTTTAGATAACTAAACATTAGTCCATGCCTATCATACCCTAGAGTGGATATTATAATTTTGGTTGTGGTAATGTTCATGTTCTCCCATAGAGTCACTAAAAAATGTTGGCTAGATATTTTTCAAGCTAGCCAAAGTACCTAGGTCATCATGGGATTAAATACCCTTCATTTAATGGTGAAAATCCCATACATTTTATGCTTATATATTCTAACTATTCACAACTTTTAGTTATTCACAATTTATAAAAATTATTCATAGGATATGCACAAGTTATCTTTTTTGGGGTTATTAATTTAATCACAAAATTCATGAACCATAACAAATTAATTTTACAGTAAGTAGCTATTTTGGAGAATGTGTAAAGAAGTTTTTAGAAGTAGAGATTTAAAGAAACTAGAATATGTGAGAAGAAAGAAGTTATACTTCACAACAAGTAGTTTTATAGAGCTTATTATATCCATACAAATAGATAAACATTCAAGAGGTGATAATTCTTTCAATAAATCAGTAAGAGAAACTTGAATTCATATTTAGACTTAAAGATAATAAAAATTTTACCATTTTGATCTTCACAGAATGCACCAAATGATCTCCTTAGATGCAAAGTTCCACATAAATCAACTTTCTTCTTATTCACTTTAAATCAATTTCATACAAAAACATTCAAAAATATAAACACAAAGTTTCAAATTGCTTTAACTTTCTTGCTTCAATTACAATTTATTTCCAAAAATTACCACCCCTTTTAACATGTAGGCCTTCACTCTTATACTATTTCAAATATCAAAATTAATTATGAGATAATGCCTTGAATTCCCATATGTTGTGATAAAAATTGAAAACTGTTGAGAGACGTCCTCTTATAATTTCTCCTGTGTGGTATAAAATGATTGATGACATGTAGGAATTATCAGTTTCACTATTTTGATCAAATACAATCTCTTTGCATGCTACACAAAGCTTTTTTAAGTAATTTGTTTTATTAAAATAACTTCAAGTAATGGAATCTAACCAAGTTACTTGAGTCTTACATTTTACAAAGTAACTTAATTTTTCAAGTAAATTCACTAAATGACATTACTTATAAAGTAATTACTTAAAACAAAATTACTCAAATACATTTGTAAAGAAAATAGAATAAAATAGAAGAACTTATTAAGAAGAGAAGAAATAACAATCATTCCAATTCATAAAATTCTGATTTGCACTTTTTTGTGTACTTGATGTGTTGAGACATCATGAAATAGATAGCTACATCATCTAATTTGGTAATTGATTTCCTTTTTGTTCCATATCTTAGTAGTTTCTTTTATAGCTTCTTGCAATAAGCTTTTACCTTCGCAAGCCTAGGTTCAAGCCTCTTTACCTCTTGCTGACTTTTAATTAACTCCTTTATAGATTTTGTTGTGAAAGGACTCATGTCCTTTTCAATCAATTTCTTTAATTATTGATGCCATTGCTCAGGTGTACTTGGTATTTTATCATACCAAATATCAGTGAGGTAAAAGATGCAGTCCTCTAGATCTACTTTTACATTGTGAGCATCTTCTTATAAAGTCTTCATTTCTTCGAGCATCATTCCAAGAATACGCATGAAAAAATATATAAGGTGTTCCTCTTATTTTTATATATTTATCAATCCTTCTAGAACAATATTTTATTCAATCAAAATCTTTTTTCTTAAATAATTTATTCATTGAAGGCTCTCTTGTTGCAATTTAGAGATTCCATTCACATTGTCAATCTCCTTCATCAATATTTTTATTTGTGCCAATTTATTTACAATGTCAACCAAAGTGCTTGGGACCTCAGAAAATGATTTTTGTGCAATTTGAAACATCTTCTCTATCCATTCATCAACTACCTTGGCTTTGTCTCCTTTTTATTCTACCTCAATTATTGTTTGTTGATCAAATAAACCTATTAAAAGTGGTTATTGTTGAAGAGTAGATCTTTCCACCTTGGAAGTTATTTCACACAACTTAGCAATTTGTTCCTTCAACTTAGCTTTATCAGCTTTCTCTTTATCAAGCTTTTGGAAAAAGTATTGATTAGGGTCTATGTGTCCTATTTCAAGCCCTCTATAATGAATTCTCTAAGGGGTACCTTTGTGACTATTAAGTATTCTTCAGTGACTTCACCTTCATCCTTACCTTTTGGAGGAATTGATATCTCTACAAATTTATAGCTTAAAGGTTCAATTATCAGCTTTGAAGTCACTTTATCAATCTTGGACATTTTACCCTTATGATCAAGACTTATTAGAAGTTATAAGTCTATCTCCTCCAAGTTAATTTCTTCTTTCAACTCAAGAGTAATTTTCAAATCCAAACATGAATAAAAATCCATACCAGTGGAAGTGGTTAAATGAATTACCATTTATTGTTGATTATTTATACCACTAACTCCTGAGAAGGGGATTCTTGTGCATCCAGAGTATCTTGAACAACATTTGAAATTAATTGCTCATATTTCTCTTTCTCCTTCACTTCCTTTACTTCTACCTCTTTGTCCTTAGGTTTAGTTGTTACTTTTTGTTAAGATACCTCTTGAGATGAAGTCACCTCTCCAATAGTTACCTTATTTAGTTATTTTGGACATGAATAGAAGGAATAATGGGATAATCCTTAGAAGGAGGTGAAGGACGAGTAGTAGGTGGAGTGGATTAAGGTGTAGGAGGAGGAGCATTAATCTCCTTTTGAATAGGTTTCTTAGGAGGTTTGAAACTTGAAGATTTTTGGGGTGGCATGAGTGTAGAAGGATCAACCTCTTTCCCTACTAGTCATATGTTTTTCACTAGTAATGAAGATGAAGATGTGATGGGTGTGGCAGGAATGGAAATGGTATAAATATGACTTGTAGAAGTAGGAATGGTTGTGGAAGAGACCAGGGGAAATACAGGGGTAACTAGCTAAATTAGTTCCTTTTCTTTTACCATGGAGTATGTATCATCAACATATTCTTAAGTTTCAATTTATTTTTGGGTTCTTAGCTAATTTTTACCCACACTATTTTTATTTTGTAACTTAATTGGACCAATTTAGTCCTTACTAGCTCATTCATGTAGTATCCTTTACCAAGAAGCCATGTTGAAGTCATAGGGAGAACCATTGAAGTTCTCTCAGTAATAGTATTTACTTGATTCTTCTTAAAGTCAATATTTATAAGTCGAGCATTATCCCCTCCCATTGTATTATAATAATCATGAATTAATTTCTCATCATCCTCCATATCTTCTAGAATTATATCCAAATCAAAAGAGTGGATTTGCTCAATAGTCATCCTACTATTGTCTCTTCTTCTAACTTCAAACTCATCTCTATAATCAATCTAAAAGTCTTCAAGTGTAGGAATATGCATGTACTCAAGAGAAAATATGATTTGATGTATTCCTCTACAATTAAAATTTGCTCTATATTCAAAATATAGTTGATTTTAGTTATCAAAAATTTATATTTGTACATCCTTTACCTTGTAAATGCTTACATAATGATAATGGCCAATAATAATAGGAAAACCAATAAAGGAATGGTGAACCTTTGATTGTAGGTCATGTAATTCTACCAACTACCTACATAACTCCATAATAATCCATTTATTAGTAGGGTACCTTAGAAATTTGACTGGTGTCCCTATAAAACCTCCAACTCTGATATATATGAAATTTAGGAATTGAATGAAAATGCATCTAAAATGGGAAACTGCCTCCCAAGATGCATCTGATACTCTCTTGGCCTTTAAGGCAACATTGAATTTATAGATGATTTCATAAAAGAATCCATAATTTACCCTCTTTTAGTATGTGAATTATTTATAAAAAGTTAATTGAGGGTAGTATTCATATATGGGCTCTGTTGGCAACATCCCTTTTATATTTAACCTAGAAAATGATCCACTAGATGTTGTAGCATATACTAGATATGAAGTAATCTTAAAGTCAAATGTCTAAAATACATTACTCAACTAGTGATAAATGTTATCACTTATCATTCTTGACCATTCAATCATTGTAGAACTCCTATTGACATCAATATCCCTAATGTATGCATACATCTAGGAGGAAAATCACTCGGCATTATTCTCCCCATTAATTATACGTAACAACTGAGTGATGTCATCCACTTATTGAACCAAATCAGATCTTACTATTTTCTTTAGAAACCTTGAAGGCTACTTTAGTTTACTTAGATAATTAGTATTCATTGTTTTAATGTAATTTGATGTCTTATTCTCCCATTAGCTTTTATCTTTCTCCATTGACACATCAAATTATTTAGACCTTGGTGTGATCTTCAAATAATAATCAAAATATTGAATACCTAACCTTATCACCATATGCCTAGTAGTGTCTTTTACTATCCTAGTAAGATAATCATAGTACTTATCACATTCTAAGATAAACTAAGGAAGTTGTGCAGAGCTTGGGAATGTTTCAACTTTTAGGATCCCACTATTGGTCATTGCTTACATGAGTGGTGTCTTGATTATGGATTTTTGACTTTATAATAGCTTAGTTATGGAAACATGTCCCATTTTAGTATCACTTATCTTAGACAACTTGGAAGTAATATGGGACTCAATGGGATATCCTTTGTATTCATACTTCATCTTTTCTTCCCTTGAATTATCAACTCTCTTTGTTTTGTCTTTCCTCTCTTACTCGTTCCTATAACTTCTTCAAGTGTTAGATTAGGAAATTATTCAATAAGAGTTACTTCTTCTTCCCCTCCTAACATTTGTTGTGACTGACACTAGGAAGGCTTGGTGAATGCTCTTAAAAACTTAGTAATTGCTCATTCTGATTTAGAAAAGGTTAAACAACTATGTTAAGTTATTGTCTTGAGTAACAATCTTAAGCAAGATTCAAGTTATAAGGAACTTCTATTAGTATAAAGATTTGAAAACTCTAAAAAACTCATGCTAAGTAATAAGGTGTCACAACTCCTTGAAGATCTAGGTAATCTCTTAAGTCTTCAAAATTAGAAATTCTAAGTGAGTGGTAAGTATTTCCAACTCTAAATTTATTTATAATAGTTAATCAGGTTTCTATGGATAAGTTACTTGGATTGGAAAACTTGATAAAGCATAATTAAGAGGTAATCAGAACTCTAGGTAACCAATGCTCTTTGGAAACTTTGTTAAACATGAAATTGATTTCTCAAGTTTCTTAAGACCATTTACTTAGGTTCGGGACTTTAGGTAAGTAGTAAATCATGAAGGGTTTGGTTAGATCTAGGTCAATGCTAGGGCGTTGTATAGATAAATTTAATGTTTTGGAGTTTTGATTAAGATTTTCACATGTAAAATGTTCTTAAGGATTTTATAAGGTTTTACAACATTGATACATGCAAAAATAATAAACAAATACAAACAAAACAAAAAAAAGATAGAAAAACCTTCAAGGTGGAAAATGAAAAATTATTAGAAGAAAAAATGAGACAAACACCCAAAAATGAGACATGAAAACAATGGGGAAATGATCTACATACCTTTAATGCAAATGGGTCAAGAATAAATTGCTCAAAAAATGCTTTAAAATCTCAAATGAAGTCGCTCGAGATTTGCAAGGGCAACAAATAGGTCAAATAACTTGAAATCCAAGTAGGAAATGAGGTGGATTTTTTAATTATTTATATTAAACCATACATTAATGATAATTAACTAACACTTGGGAAGAAATATATGAAAGTACATTAACATTTTTTAGGTTGTATGAATTTCTTTGCTTGCGTTGGTCTATGAAGTTAAGTACATTCAAAAACCCAATTTAGTCTAGGCTAGTTAATACTTTGGACGTACATACTCTAATTAATTTTACTTATGACTTTGAGTAAGTGAAGTAACTTAAAAATCTTGAGTTCTTCTAAATAGTACTTTCCTTTATAGGTTTACAAAACTACTTTACTTTGGCTTTAACAAGAAGCAAAGTCATTAAATAATTCTAATTTAAACTAGATGGTGTAACTCAGGTTTATTGAGATAACTTACTTCACCTTTGAAAAGTGAAGTAATCTTGAGAACTTGAATTGGCCTAACAAGGAATCCCAATACTTAGCCTTTTGAATCTCTTGGAAAGATGGACAAAATAGGTTTTATGAGAATGACCTAGGTAGACATTTTTCAACCTTCTAGAGCAATTTGAAGCAACTGGGAATGAAAGAAATCATAATGAAAACTACTAAAATCTAAGTCTTATTCAAGGGATTGAGTTTTAATAAGGACAACTGACCCACATAAGATAAAAGGTAAAAATTTCAATAGGGGTAACTCAAATTTACACATGTGAAATTTTTGGGACACCACATCTCTAACATATTCTACCCTTATCCTACTCCTATTAGTATTTAACTCTAGATTACCCATTTTGGTTCATCTTATCTATTATCCCAATTCTCTTTCTAATCCTAGAATTTTATTCTCGCTCTATCTATTCTCCTCCTCCATATTCTAGGTTTAGGTTCAAGTTTATTTACTCAACTTTGCATAATTCACTTCTATCCTACACACACCATTATAGCATATGAAGTGACTACTCCATGTTGGTAAGACTATGCACCATGGCCTTTTCCACAACCAATATTTTGATCAATGTAGGAAGTGATTTAAGAAGCTTACCATATATTCCTTTAAAAAATAGGTCTTACATAATTTAGAAGGCCAAATAATATTTCACATAAAATTTCATGATATAGACATCAATTATAGTTTTAGTAAAGTAATACAAATCATGGGTCCAATCATTATCTAAAATTAAAAGTAAAACTAACTTTTATTTCATCTAGACTATACACTCTATCCTTCTTAGATGGAAATAGTAATACTCCAGTCTTGATAGCCACACAACTTATAATCTAAGTAATTAACACCAAAATATTTCATAAATCTCTTTGTATATATGCTCTTAGATTATCTCCTTTACAGTCACTTCAACTCTTCTCACTTCTTCTAAAAATTTTAGATTCTCTCATCCAACCAAATTTCTAAATCTCCATATCTTAGAAACCATCTAAAAATATTTCAAAATTTTCCATGATCACTACACCAGTGTTAGTATAGGTTCTTAGAAACTCTAGAACATTTTAATTATATGGATAACTTATGCAGTTAATAAGTTGACTATTTTAAATGCATTGTAGTGATTATAAACAAGTTTACTTGCCCAATTCATATCTATTGGCTTCTATTTGATCTAATAGATACCCCTTTTCATTTTAGTTATTTGATACATGCCTTACTAGGTAGCTAATGTGACTCAACATATTTTCATTTATCTCATTTCTTTTATGACCCCACCTATCATTCCACCATGCAATCTACTTTAGGAAAGATACAACCTACTCAAGTGCCTTATCATTAATAGTCTTAAATGACTATTATCCATCCTTCAACCATACTTGTCTTGTCATCACCATCTTCCTTGAATTATTTGATGACCATGATGTATTTATTTCCAATTGTATTTAGACCATCTCTATGAATCGATCATAATTTGTGATGCTCACTCTTACAATGATGATTTGATGTGTTGTGATCCAAAGATAACACTATACAACACTCTAATCCTAAAAAAAATAAACAACATAAAATAAAATTAGATAAAACCCCTAATCTATATGGTGTTACTCAACACCATTTCTTTTTAGTATAAAGAATGACAGAGACTAATGATAGCAAATCTTAAGCTTACATCCATTAACACATCTTGGTAATATGGTTCCCTAAATAAATTTTAAGATAATGGTACCCCATTGTGAGACTTCATTATTAATGTAGGGTTCCTTATATCTAATGCATATTTTTATCAATAACGATTTAAACTTGTTATCATATAACATTATAACTTATTCTAGATGAAATTAATTATATCACAAATTGTGATCATGTCATGCCTTTTAGATTAACTTTTGGATATCTTATGTCCATTGTGCCATTTTTAGACTTTCCCCCATTCAAACCAAGTAAATTAATATTTTTTTGAGTTAATTTTAGTAACCTATCCTCATAATAATTACAATGTGCAAACTCAGAACAATGTACTTCATAGGCATTACTACCTCAAGACCATAAATAATTTGGAAGAAAGTGAAACTTTTGGCATGCTTGTAATTTATTTTGTATGCCCAAATAATCATAAGAATGTGATACTCAAAATCATCCCTTTACACATTATATATATTCATTTAATGTTTTCCAATACTTTATTTGATGTTTTAGCTTGTCCATTTGCTTGAGGGTAATAAGCAATGCTCTTTTGGTTTGATATCACAAACACCTCAGTGAGAGTCTTGATAGTGCTACTAGGGAAATGTGTTATTTTATCACTAATCAAATTGATTGGGAATATAAATCTTATAATAATTATTTCATATAATAATTTGGTATTAACTTGGGGTTACAATATCTTCCACACAATTAATGAAGTAATCCATTGTAGTAATAATAAACTACACATGACTTGATTTGATTGGGGGACTTATAGGTATGGAAAAATCAATTCACCACTATTAAAATGGTTTTCCTACAAGCATTGGTACCAAATTCATCTCATTATGTTGATTCAGCTTTCATATTCACTATCACACATCATAATGTTTGTTTACCATATGCACATTATAAAATAAATTGGGCCACCAAAGACCAATTTGTAAGATTTTTCTTATAGTGTATTCACCTACCAAGTGACCTCTTACATTTCCATGATGTGATTATTGAATAAGTTATGGTCATTTGTGCTCTAATGTGACTTTACACAATACATCATATTTCCCAATCTTCTATAGAAAGTTATTTATGACACTATAAAGAATAGATCAAGAGACCATTTTATTTTTATCCCTTAACTTATAATGTGTATGGAAAGTTTTTCCTCTAGAAATATTAGAATGTCCTCCATATTAATTGATATTGAATAGCCCTCAATAAGTGTATATTATTTATTTTAGGTCTTCACCATTTTTAGCCTATTTAGATGACTTGATCTAACATTTTATTAACCTAAATTTACATTGATTTAGAATTGAGACTCTTGAAATAATATGAGCCACCTAAATATTTGTCCTACCAACATTGGCTTATTAACTAGGTATTGTAATGCTTGGTGGTCATTAAAAATCTCAAATAGTATGGATAATAAATAGTGTCAAAAAATTTATATGCAATTACCATAGTTAAAGTCTCTATTTCTATCTTTGTATAGTTCTTCTTTACTAATGATAAATTATTGTTGGAAAAATGTATGGGGTTATCCAACCCATTATATCTTGGATATAATAAGATAACCCATACTACAATACCATAAGCATCCACATGGACATGGAATGGCTTCTTCCAATAAAGAAAAATTAGAATAGGTGTAGTCACCAACCTTAGTTTAAGACCAATAAATGTTTCTTGTCATTTTGAGGTCTAGTCAGACTTTGTATCTCTATGTCATAATGTTTCCATTGGCACATATATGACTATGTATCCTTTGATAAATTTTTTATAATATACCATATGACCAAGAAAGGTATGCACTTCTATAGATTTGCTCCAACAAAATGCCATTAGTACAAATAACATGGCACAAAATAACACCAAAAGGTGTGAAAAAATGACACTTTTTTAAATTCAAAGCAATGCACAAATATTTACACCATTCTAGAATTAGTCATAATTTTGATAGATGATCTTTAAACATAGAAAATAAAACCTAGTCATCTAAATATACTTCTAAGAAATCATGAATGAAGTCTTTAAATGAAGTTAATAAATATTTAGATAAAAACACTGGTGTATTATTCAAATTAAAATTCATTTACTTATATGTGAATGATCGCCATTTATTTTCAAAAATTATATTTACATGGTATTATTCTATGATCAAATATGATGGTATCTGCTAAATCCACATGAGAATGAGTAAAATTCATGACTTGTCATTGATTCAAGGAATTCATACATGAATGGTACTAGGAAAATATCATTTTTGTAGGTTTCATTGAGTGTGTGATAGTAACCATAAACCCATATCTCCCTAGACTTATTTGGTTATATCATTATGGGGCTCACCTAGTCTAATTTTTCAACTAGATATATTATTTTAGCTTATTGTATTCAATATAGTTCATCCTTTAATTTTAGTTTCATGTTAGGGTTTAGCCTGTATAAACACTTTTAAATGAGTTGAGTTCACTCTTTCAACTCTATGTGCATCTCCCCCAATGATTAATTTATACTTTTTATTTTAGATAATTTGGTTGGGAAAACATTTTTATAGTCTTGTAGCAATTGTAGTGCCTCTAAAATATGTTCATGTCCCCAGTAATCTCTTATGGTCACAGAATTAGGAATTAACTCTATTTAAATGTTTTATCTAGCCTTTTTAGGGGTTATTTATATATTTTTTTTAATTCATTAGTTAGATCCTCTCGCAGAGTGCTCTCCCCTTCCCATTCTAGGATGTTTATATTGTGCAGTTTATCCTCTTAAACTTATTATGTGCTTTGGGCTAGTGTTGGTTCATCTTCCCTCTCCAACTCAAATAATATTTACAAATATATATCTCAATAACTATCTCTATATTCCATCATGTCATTGATTATTCTATTACAATTCTTAATAAGAGCTTATTCCTGATGACTTGCCTTGTAATGATGAAGCACCAAATTTAAATCATGAGTTACTTCCTACTATGATGATGACTCTTTTGTAACTTAAAAATATTTTGTTCATCCATGAAATATAAATATTTTAAGTACTTATAATGAATTATGCACTAGGGAATTAATTTTTTAGTTACAATAAATGACAAGGGAGGGCTTTAGATGAATATCAAGTTTGACATTAATCGATAAATAATCATTAGGAGTAGACAATATAGAAAATGTTGAAATAATAAGGTAAAACAAGCCTATAAAATATAAGGAAAATAAAAATCAATCCAAGAACCATACAAGGAATTTTGAAAGAGTAGTACCATTCATGAATCCATGAGGCCAAACATGACAAATTAAAAAAGATGAAAATTTTATTTAACTTTCTTTGTCTAGTTTAGGGGTCCAAAAACTACACTATCATTTATAAAAATTTATGTAGATTTATGGGAATATAATATCCTTAAAAACCCTAATAAGGAAACTAAACCTTTAAATGGGTAAGGAAAAGGGTCATTTTATGGCTTATGTTTTTAAGCGATAACTACTTACTAAGCCCCTTTAGACACCACAACAAATAAGCAAAGAGCCAAGTATAAATAATGTTAGTGAGGTGATCCAATGATGATGGAGTGTAATTTATATGAATTTTCATGTTACAATGAATGATTTTTACTAATAAATGTTTCACATTTAATTAAACTCTCAAATCACTAGTCTAAATGCTTGAATTGATTTCTCTCACACATTCATTGTATATCTCTTCAATGTCTTATATGCTAATACATTTATTGTATTTATAGACTTATTAAATTAAATTAAAAATGTATTATCACACAATCCAACACATAACATCAAGAAATCTATCAAACCAAGATCACATGACATGAGAGGACCAAAACAAGGGTCAAAAGGGCCCATAATCTTAAATGATACACTTCTAGGGCCAAAACCACACAGTGTATATTTTTAAACAAAGTCTTATGAATCTATGAAAAGTTGACAAAAGGAGAAAGGAAATAGAGAGGTAATTATGGGTAAAATGACATGAGATAGTAAAAACTTGGAAAAAAATCTCTAAAAAGATACTAATCTAGATTGTTAATTGATAAACATACTAGTACCCTAGAATAATGTAACTTAATGACTAATAAATACACCCATAACAAAATTAAGTGTCTACACTAACAAGAAATTTGGTTTTAAGGTTATCCTAATTAATTAGAGTAAGGTTTTATTAATGTGAGTAGGATAGGCATGAGAAAGTAAAAAGTGATAAAGGAATAAAGAGCATATATATGGGAGGGAGGAGATTGAATTCAAATTATCATTTAGGAAGGTGAAGGACAAATTAATGACTAATGGATAATATTAATTAGGGTATGGTGATGAATAAATTTATATAGTTAATTACCAAAAGAAATAAAGATGTTATATATGGGAAGGGATGGGACTAAAGTCAAAAACCTACTTGGGAAGGTGAAGGGCACATGAATGACTAATGTCTAATAGTACTTGGGATATGTTTATGAATGGGATCACATGTGATAAATTACCAACAAGAATAAAGAGTATGTAGATGGGAGTTAGGAGATTGTTTAGTCAAAATCATGCTTTGGAAGGTGAAGGGCACATAAACAACTGAAAAATAATGATGAATGGCTATGGTGAGGAATATGTCCATGTGCATCATGTACTTTTTTATAACCTAGATGTATTTATAAGGGTCTATGAAAATGAAAGGAAAGAGTTAACCATGGTAGGTGGTATTATTAAATACTTTACAAATCATATAGTTTCCAATTAATCATAACATAGGTAAAACCATATGATTTTATCCAATTCCTACTTAGACATTTTTTGGAATGAAACATTATCATTGTAAATGTTTTATATGCATGCAAGGGATAATAAGAATGAATTAATGAATACCTACACTAGTATTAATGAGAAATGAGTGGGTCAAACTATCTCACTTCAAAAGGTGTCCTAAAAAGGAATCCTAACTCTTATACCCCCTTATTATCTATTGCCTACTTTATCTTTGTACTTAGCCTACAAAATTTCTCTATAAAGGAGTCAAACCAACTTGTATCCACCTATTCCCATGCACTTCTTCTTATCCTAAATGATTAATTATGTTGGGTGAATGTGTACTCTTAAAGTGAATGATCTCTATTTTAAACTTCTTCTAACTTAAATCTTGAACTTTTGATAGTTCTGTATTATGAGCTAAATTCTTCCTAAGAATATTCTTTCCCAAGTTGAAATGATATCCTTTGATTAACTTCGGTCTATTTTTATCTTCTAGTTATTCTATTGTTAACCTAACTTCTACCTCCTCCATGAGCTCCATATCTACACTATTTCTATTTATTTCTTCCTCTTCATCAGACCCTTATGCATAATTTATACATTCTTTACTTCCAACATCTTTCATAACCTCTCCCAACACTTTTCCATCTCTATAATCTTCTACTCTTCTCCTACTCCTATTCTTAGTTAATTCTAGATTACTCACTTTGTTCCATCTTCTTTACTATTGCAGTTCTCTTTCTAATCCAAAAATTTTCTTCTCTCTCTATCTATTCTCATCCTCCATATTTTATATTTAGGTTGAAGATTATCTACTCAATTACTCATTATTCAATTATATCTTTCATGCACCCCCATGGAACATAAAGCAACTAATCCATATTGTCAAGAGTAGGCACCACGGCCTTTTCCACAACCAACATTTTGATCAACATAGTTATTTTATAAATAAACTTACCATAGATTCCTCTTAAAAATAGGTTTTATGTAATTTCAAAGGAAAAATAACTTTGCACATCAAATTATGGGATATATCCATGAATTATAATCTAGGTCAAGTAATCCACAACATAGGTCCAATCATTATCTATACTTCATACTATATCTAACTTTTCCTCCATATAGACTATACACATTATCATTATTAGATGGAAATATTAATACTGTAGTCTTGATAGCCACACAACTTACAATCCAAGTAATTAACACCAAACTATTTCATAAATATCTCAATATATATGATCTTAGATTATCTCCTTCACAGTCACTTCAACTCTTCTCACTTATTCCTCTAAAAAATCTTAGATTCTCTCATCCAACCAAATTTATATATCTCTCTATCTTGACAACCATCTCAATATATTTCAAAAATTTCCATGCTTATTGCACCATTATTAGCATAGGTTCCTGAAAAACTCTAGAACATGCTAATTATAGAGATAGCTTACATAGTTAATAAGTTGATTAGTTTAAATACACTAGATTGATAATGCATGAGTTTACCTACATAATTAATATCTATCAACTACTATTTGATATGATGACTACTCTTTTTCATTTAAGTTATTTTATACATGACTCATGAGGTAGCTAATCTGACTCAATGTATTTTAATTTATCTCATTTCATCTATGACTCCACCTATCATTAAAACATGTAAATGCTTCACAAAATATGAAATATGCTCAATTTCCTTGTCATTAATGGTCATGTTTATCTTTCCTTCTATTATACTTATATTTTTAGCACCATCTTCATAGACTTATTTGATGACCATAATGTAGTTGTTACCAAAAATATTCAAACTATCTCTTTGAATTGATCATAGTTTATGATTCTCACTCTTCTAGCTATGTTATAATGTGTTACAATCCAAATATTTCACTATAGAATCACTTTAATCTTAAAAAAATAAACAAAAATATAAAACAATATTAAACAAAAACCCTAATCTACATGGTGTTACTTGACACCCTCTCTTTTTAGTAGCAAGAATGATAGAGACTAATTACAAGAAGGATTAAACCTAAAATCATTAACACTTCTTGATAATATGGTTCTATTGAGACCAACATACCCTCATTTTTCTACTTTTTCTGAAAGGGGACCCTTGTGAATGTTTTAAAACATTTGTGCTCTAGATTGAATGTGAAAGGTTTATTCTCTCTTGAAATTTAAAGACAATTCAATTTCAAGAAAAACATGAGCTTCGGTGTAATTATTTGTGATTATGTTTCATGGACTAATGTTTCTAATGATTATCTTTGAGGTGATTAGTTATAGGTTCCATGGAGAATGCTAGGGTTCCTAAGTACTAAAACTAAGGGGTTTGAATTCAAACAGTTATGGTAAAAGTATAGCCAAAAATTTTATTTCCTTTTAATTAAAAAACCCTAAGTTTAACTTTATATTAAGCTTAGATTATTTTTTTCAACATGACCAAATGTTAATATAAAATTAGGACTTGGATCTTTTTTCCCTTTTAAAACTTGAGAGCCCTTCTGGATTAACTAAGTCTTATAAAGGTTTAAATGTATTTGTCTTTGTAAGCACGAACAACTTTTGAAGGTCTAAACCTCTATACATATTAGTCTTTAACTTAAAGCTCATGCACTTTTGTAGATCTGATGCTTCTAGCTCAATCAAAGATTTTGATCTAATGGTGCAAACCAAATTTGACATTGAAATGGAAATCAATCACTATAAATCACTTAGATTATGTTTTGATAGTCCTCACTACCTCAAAATATTTAATCTAATAGTGTGCTTTGACCCTAAAGCCTCAAGAATTCCTAAAATCCTAATGTATGGCACTTAGTCATTGGACCAAAACAATTCTATTGTCTTAAATTTGATAATTTTATCCCATCATTTGACATCTATGAGGATGTATTTCATGTTAATAAACCCATAAAATTTAACCTCAAAATCCTAATGTGTGGCACTCAATCATTAGACCAAAGCAATTCCATTATTTTAAATTTGACAAGTTTTCTCCCATCATTTGACATTTGTAAGGATGTATTTGGCATTATAAAACCTATCAAATTTAACCTAAAAAGATTGATTCATGGCACTTAGTCATTATATTGAAGAAATTCCATTATTTTAAATTTGATAAGTTTGCTCCTGTCATTTGAAATCTTTGAGGATGTATTTCAAGTTATCGAACCCATCAAATTTAACCTAGACAACTTTTCAAACCCTAAACAAAGGGGGCATTTCTAAAGACCCTTTCAAGGAATTTATAGTATATTTACATAGGAAAACTTAGCATAAAATGTTTTAACCTAAGTTATTTTGTGTTTATTAACATAAAAGCACTTTGTGAACATCATTTTAAGTCTAAGTTTATATATTCATGGAACTGCTTAAAAGGTGTGCATCTTATAGGATCCAATGATGATTGCTCACTCATTGGATTTGATCCAATGGTGCATCAAGCCTAAATAATTTTCAAAGTATTAATGAGATTGAAATGTGGCTAATTTACATCCTAAAGTCATGTAGTTAATGGTCTAAACCTTTTAAAAATAAATGGTGATCACTTGCTCACTATATTTGATCTAATGGTGTGTTGAGCCCTAAGACATGTCAAAAGGCTTTATGAGCTTGACACATGGCATAACCATGGCTAGGGAAACTAAAAAAGAAACATAGAGCCCCACGAGTAGGATGAATGGTGGATTTCAATTTGAAGGATGAAAATATGATGAGACCCATTTAATAAAGGTGCTCAATTAAATGACTTAGACCTTGTAAAAATCAATGGCAATTACTCACTCACTAGATTTAATCCAATGATGTGATGAGATCAAGGAATTTTCAAAGGCCCCATGATCTTGACACATGGCATAACCAATAAACCTAAGGATAAAAGGACCAATGAAATGCAAGGACCTAGATTCAGATTTTCAGAGTGAAGTAAAGAAGGCTTTTGAAGGCCAATGGCTAGTCTCTAACTAACATTTATGAATTTTACCATGAAAGGCATGGATTCATGCCACATAGGCTCCATGTAAGCATGTAAGGTAAAAATAAAAGATATATTAATCTTGAAAATATAGAGGGAATGAGAATAAGGTCTCATCAAATATAAGGCATGTATAAGATTAAGAGCTAGATATTTCTACCGTTAAAGATAAAAAACCCTAAGCCCTCTATAAAGAAGACCCAATTCAACTCAATTGATCATAAAGTAATCAAAATAGTGTAATTGAATATTGAATCAATTACCCTAGTGAAACTCTTAGTGACCTTGAAAGTATAATTTAGTGTCATCAATAGTGGTAGGTAGGTAATAGATGAAAATGGAAGCAAAGCTTTATTTGACTTCAGATAGTGAAGGAAGGATCTTCAAGGACATAGAGTTGGACTTGACAACCTTGAATGTGCATGGAATTGGGAACTAGTATAATTTATTCTTCCTTTTGGAGGAATTGTAACCAATTTCCTAAGAGGAAAAGAGGAATGCCACTATGCACTATATATATAATGACATAGTCTCAATTTAGCAGGTGGGGCTTCACCATGTTGCACCCAAACTAGAGGTAATGTAATGTATCAACTTCCTTACTCCCATTTTCATTGATTTTATAATATATTGGGAATAGATAATTCAAGAGGGAAACACTAATAAGGTTGCATGCATCACCCCTATGGCTTTTGAAACATATTACAAGCTCCCCTTTCCTCATGTTGATCTCCCATCCTTAAGAGAATAGACAAACACCCAAATCCTAGATTCAATACTCACACCTTGGTTAATTCAAGGCTCCCATGTTTTTATGTCCCTTGATGGTGGGATTCCTATTTTTCAATTTAGGGAGGGTGTTAGGATAGCCATGACCTTACTGAATAGAGCCTTTGGTTCCCCTTCCACTTCTTATGTGAGCAAGGTTTGGGTATCTTACATCCACTACATGTTGGAGCAGAACTTAACCCCTCCCATTGGATACCCAATAATATTTTTCTTGGCCAAAAAATTCATAGCCATCAATATAAGGACCTCCAAGAAATTATTTATGATTTCCTACTTTCTAGATTCACTTTTGGCCTTTGTATATTTCCTTGGCAGCCAAAATTAGTCACCTAATGGTAGGACCACTACTCTAACTTACATGTATTCAAATACAAGAACCACATGTAATTTATCTATGATAGTGTTTTTCCAACTATCTATGAGACAATCACCAATGTCCCTATGCCAAGACTCCACCCTTTAATCAAAAGACATGTAGAAACCATGGGGGATGTATGGTTCTATTCATATTACACTATAATAAGAATAGAAGGAATCATGATTCAACCATATAGATTGCCCATTAATTTCCCTAATAATATTTCAAAGCAAGAGATAGATTATCAAATCATGTAAGGAGAGGATGGGATATGAAATAAAAATAAGAAGGCTTAGGTCCACCCCTTTCCACTAGACATTGGTAGGGTTATGATCAAAGATTGGAAGCAACTGGAAATTATGGTGATACATAAGAATTATTTTGATTTCTAATTAGATGAACTTAAGATGTGGGACCCTAGTGACAACATGGCCAACCACATCTAGGATAAAAAGGTCCCAAATATTGAGTACAAACATCAACTAGGTATGGGAGATGGTATTTACACAAAGGCAAATAACTTTGAAGAAGTCCTATCTAGGATTAAGGGGTACAATATTGAAAGATATGAAAACTACATACCTTGCATTATCACTTGTTGATAGGACCATCTAGGACTACTTATCAGGAGCCACCTATTGGAGGACAATCTTCTGAGCCTCAGTGTGTATAATTGACACAACCACCCTAGTTTGGTCAACTTGAAGATATAAAAGGAAAGGTTAAAGTTATGATTGAAGAGCCAAGGATAAATCATAGAATTAGTGAAGGTCCTAAACCCTAAGCATCCATATAAATCCCTTCTTCTCTAGTGTAGGTCATTAGTATGATTACCTTGGAGGTAGGAGAAATAGTGGAGAGTGCCCTTGTTGACATTACAATTTCCTATGGTCTAATAAGGAGGAAGATCCCTTTGATACAACAAAAAAAGAATTGATCCCACTAGATGGAGGAAAAATAAAATTAGAATTGGACTTGGTACCCCTAACACCTAAAAATAAGCCTAGGTTAATATTCACTCACCCTACCAGTGAAGTTAACCTTTTCAGTGATGAGAATACTATTTATGGACCAACCATTCTTGACTAGTTTGTTTATGTGAAACTATAAAAAATCCCATCTCTTTCTCCATCATTGGCTTTAATTCAAGTTGGCATAGATGATCAAGACAATATCAAGTCATGGATCTAAGACATTGTGAATAGACAAGCAGAGAGAAGGATCCAAATCCTTCACAATAAAGAGAGCTTAGGGATTAAAACCCCAATAGCCTCTAGGAGTTCAAATGTAGAGGCATAATTCAATCCAAACACATCAGGTCTTGAGAGAGTAGTGACAAAGAAGTCTAATATTGGCATTGAGGAGTTCACCTTTCAAAAGGTAGAACCATTTATGGGCTTAACTCCCATTCAAGGGCAGGCAACAAGAGAACATCCTATCTTTTAGGGGGATGTAACTAGTTGATTAATGGCACAATAAACAATGACCTTGGATAGAATCTAAGGAATGAAGTAGAGGATCCTCAACTTGGAGAAGGAGAAGCAATATTTAGAGGCTTAGGTCCTACTTTTAATTCTTGAGGACATACTAAATATTTTCTCGATACATTTGAGAATTTAAAGAACATCAAGCTTAGATTGCATGATTTAAACCATCAAGCTGAGATGGCACAAACCTTAACCACCCAATGGTAGGATTCTCAAGATTAGATGATAGAACTCATCAAGGTGCATAGGTCAAAATAGGCCTTGGATTTAAAGATCATCAAGCTTAGACATTTAGATATCCTCATGGTATTTTTTATGGATAAGTAAGAAGATTTGATCACTTGATGTAGAAATGTCAACAACTTCATTGAGGAAGATAAGGTCCTGGTAACCAAAATGGATAAAATTTTGGGGAACTTGTTGGACAACCCTTCTCAAACCACTACTATGGACTTGATCAGTGATGAAGAATTCAAGTAAAGAGTTGGTGTCCACATCCAGGGCATTAAGGACAATTAGGGCCATTCTACCAAGGATAATCAAAAGATCCTTAACATCATTATTACTATAGGGAATCAAATTGTAGAAGAATAATGTATCAAGGAACTTATGGATAAAGTTGATAGTGAATTTGAAAAATAAAAAAATCAAGAAGAGGATCGTCTAATGAAGCCTATAGTAGATTTTAAGCTAATCAAAGAGAAATACACCAAGGTGAAATACTTCCTCAAATAGGGCTAATTGAAGGACCCATCAATGTAATTTGTAAAGTAAAATTCCTTTTGTAAAATATATACTAGTCTATTAACATACACTTATTCTTGTCAAGTTGGCATGAAACCTTTCACCTTATTTCTTTGTATTAAGGACAACTGTCCTTATCCTGCATGTGGATATTTTGAGAAATTTAATTGGTGAACCACCTATGTTTCCTATAAATAAGTAAGGAGTACCATTTTGTAAAAGGGAGAGAGAGTTTGAGCAATTGTATACTAGGAGCATTTAATATGACTAAGGAATTCTAAAAATATTGTCTTAATAGTTTGTTAAATGTCAATGTTGTCTCTCAATTACATATTGTCATCTTGAATTTGAATGATTATCCTTGTTTTGAGTCACATTCTCTATCATAGGGTTGTTGATTTTTGCTAATGTTAGATTAACTATAAATATCTCAAGTATAATTCATTCGGTTCGCTCTGCATTTGAATGTGCTTAGCCTTTTAAGACTACAATAGTAAACATTTAAAGTAAACTTGGTTCTTACTTATGATTTATACATTTCCTCTAAATTTTCCTCATTTATGATGTAATCTGAGTTCATGCTATTTTTTTATCATAAATTGGTTCATCTATGCTCAAAGTAATTAGATTTTTGTCATAATATTTGAGATGAAAACTTGTAATCACGTTTCCTTTTTACCTTACCCTTCTCTTTTCTTATTTTTATCAAGACTCACTTTAGCTTAAATATAATTTTTAATATTCATTTAGATTAGTCTAAAAATCACCAAATTCATAAAGATCCAAAGATTTTGACCCTAGTGGCTCCTAACCACCAAATTAAACAAATATTGTGGACAATTCTCATACTCTACTTCTATTTCACCACATACATCACCGAATTATCACAAACTACAACTCATGCCTTGGATTTTTTAAATCCTAAAATTAAAATTGTTCATCAACACTTAAGAGAAATTGTAGTATATTTTTAAGCATCAATAGGAGGCTCTGATGGTGCCAGAAGGAGGGCTATAAATATTTAAAGATCTTTACTATTTTTGGTGTATTTGGTCAAAGATCACTCTATATTTTACATATTTTTGTTTTTTAGCATAAACTATGTAAATATTGGTGACCTTTATGGTTTTATACCAGTCTTTAGGTATACTAAGATAAAGAGTGATATTCTTTGAATACATATGCTTAATTCTAGTAAATATGACTTCTAGTGCTAAGAATTCATTAGTATTTAAAATCAAGATGGCTTGTTCTAGTTAAAATTGATAATTCTTTGTCAATATAAAGTTTATTTGAGTCATAAGTTATAAATAATGGTCATCTTTACATAATTCAACATATATTTGAGGTCATTCAGTCAAAGATTGATGTCCTTTGTCCTTTTATGAGAAAATCCTTGCAAAATAAGATATACAAGTTTATTTTTGATTATCTATGAAGATCTAACTTGACTCATCATATTTTAAACAATATCTTTAATATTCAAGCTATAATTTCCAAGGATAAAGACTAGATCACATTCACAGACTAGGGAACCCTTACTCGAGCTAGAAATTCATAGAAAAACTAGGAAATATGGAGGAAAGTGTAGGCATTCTAAATCTCTACCATATTCACCCTTGCAAGGGATTAATGTGTTCAATCTTAATCCAAATATGACATGGATTGCAAGTTCCCCTATCAATATACTAGGTGTAATTCATGACTTACCATGTAATCCTAAAAAATATTTACCAATATTTAGTCTAACTAGTATTGAAATTGTGGAGGAACATCTTAAATATTTCAACGTTGCATTAAGATTTTTAAATGTTATTCATGAAGATGTAGCATTTAGTTTGTTCCCATTTACATTCAAAGATGTTGTATATGAATGGTTCCTTAATTTGCTTGGAAATTAATTTATCTCATGGAATAACTTTAACACTATCTTTATTGATTAATCTGGAAAGATGATAAGCCCCTATGTCATCTATCATCAATTCACAACTATTAAGAGAGACAAGTGAACCTATTAGGTCCTTTAATGCTAGGTTCCAAAAGATTTTTAGTCGGACCATAGATCCATATAAACCTAATGAAGCTTTAGCTTTGGAGGTCTATAAAGATGCTATTGATCCCATGAATTATATATTTTTTAAATGAGCTATCCTAGTTATCATCACATTAGCTCAAGATTTTTCTAAAGTAGTGGGTATTAATGACCAAATGCAACCCCAAGGATAGATGGATTATTTTATCCCAAATGTTAATCCTTAAATGATTACATTAAACCTTTTCCCAAATAATAACCAAAATACTCTAGGATTAAACTAGTTCCCTACATTGAATGTATTACCTATTAGCCATGCTACCCCTAATCAGAACCTAGGTTTCTTGAGCCATCAAGCTACCAATGGATCTCATATCAATGACTAGAAGTCTTTAGTGCCTATAATTGGAATTAATAATAGCCAAGGTTAAAAATTTTAGACTCTAAAGAATGAGAATGAATCTATATTAAAAATGGTCTAAAATCACAACATAGACTTCTTACAATTTCAAAATCAAGTTGGCAATGCTAATGATAAATCTAGAAGGAACTTCACTTTCCAAAAGTTTAACAGGACTAGAAATATATTTTAGAATGAAAGTTTACACAATAATAAAGCTAATGAGCCTTCCTCTAGCAAAATGACTATGGATATAAATTTCACTGATATTGCCTTACCAAACTATTGAAGGGTGCATGCTACCTCCAAGCATGGTGAGATTGACTGCATTGAATTTTTTAAAGCCTTTAAAGCTTTACAAGAGGAACTTAAAACATTTGAAGTGGTTTCAAAAAAATATGGTATTGTAGGTATTTTTGAATATAAACCCTCTGACCAAGTGCATATGGTAGAAACTTTTTAATTCCCTTTTCAAGAAGATAATGAGTTTGAGAATATCCTTGAAGAGATTCAAGTATTCAAAAGTTCTTAAAGACATATCTTCTGAGAAATAAGGAGAAAAAGTAGTGATTGACCACTTCTACACCTAATAACTATGGAACCCCTCTAGACACTATATCAAATAATAATCTTGAACCTCCCAAAAGAAGCTCTTCCAAACCTACTACTAATCCTTCAAATAAGACTGGCTACAATATTATGGAAGATATGAAAAGGATTAAAGCCAACCTCACTCTTCATGAGCTGACTCAAATTATAGAATAAAGACATTTACTCTTGGAATCATTATCCAAAAAACTTGGGAAGCCCCCTAAAAGTGATAGTGCTAATTTAATTATGAAAGTAACAAAATTAGAGTCCCCACCCTTCTTACTTATATTTAGGATATTTTGGAAGAATCTCCATAATTATCTGTTAGATTCTAGACTCTTAACCAACATCATGCCTATTGGGATATGTGAACACCTTGGGTTAACACCAATCAAGTCTAATAGGGTGGTTACTCAATTGGATAAATCCATAGTCAAGTTCATTGGGGAACTATTATATGTGCATATGCAATTGGCTAGTGAACCAAGGGTTCAAAAATTCATTGACATATAAGTGGTAGATATTCCTAATGTTTATGGATTGATCTTGAGTATAGAATGGACTAAGGCCTTAAATGGTTAAATTTCTACTAATTGATCACACTTTTGGCTACTTTGTAAATGTGTTTCAAATCAAATAAGAGTATAAAGGGAACCCATAATGAAACACATGATAACAAAATACAATGTTGTCAATGAAAGGGTAAACTTCCTAGATTATGATCTAGGAGTTTTCACTTTAGAAACTACAAAGTAACCTAGTTCTAAGAGATCTCCTCCAATGCTTGGCCTATGTAAGTTATATTTTGATGGTGCCAAATGCAAATTAGGATCAGGGTCTAGTATTGTATTGATAGACCCTACAAAAAAACAATGCCATGCATCTTTTAGGTTATAATTCCCCTACACCAATAATTTGGCTGAGTATGAGGCTCTCACTTAGGATTATAGCTTGCCATCAAGAAAAAGGTCAAGGAACTCCTTGTTTATGGATATTTTGAACTTGTATTTAATCAATTAAGAAGTAAGTACTAGTGTAAGCTATCTTACCTTAAGAGGTACAAATTCAGAATTTGGGACTTGGTGGAATATTTTGATGCCTTCAATATCTTATCTATCCCTAGGGAAGAAAACAAACTTGCTAATGAGATTTCCTCTACTATATCTAACATCATGCCTAATCATGATTATTAGAACCTCAATATTGAGCTTGTACCATATCTCTCAGTCCCTGATAACATAAATCACTTCCAAGTTTTTAATGATGATCAACAAATTATGGAATTCTTGACTAATTCTAGATATTTTAAAGCTCACATTATTGATGATTCTGATGAAAATTTTCCTAAGAAGGAACTTAATGGTAAAATCATCCAAGTGAAAATAAGATACCTAAAGGGATGATCTCATTATAAAGATTATTTGATCTTGATAAGATTTCTGAAGCACCTAAGCAACCCAAAGTAAGTAGTAAGGACTATTATGCAATGAAACTTAGCCCACATGATCATCCTAATATGGTAAATATAGGTAAGGCTTTCACTAAAATGGAAAATATAAAATCTAGAGAGATTATTACAAAATATAAAGATGTAATTTCTTGGTCATATGAAGATATAAAAATATTTGACCCAAAGGTTATTACTCATACTATACCTCTTTAGAAGTATTGAAAGCCCTTTAGATAGAAGTAAAGACTAATTAACCCTATTTTAAAACCCATGATATTTAAGGAGGTCAAGAAACTAATATATGTAAGGATTGTGTTTCCTATTAGGCATTCCACTTAGGTTGCAAACCTAGTCCTAGTCAGAAAAAAGAATGAGGAAATAAGATTATGCATAGATTTTAGAAATCTAAATAGAGCATCTAAAAAGGATGATTACCCCTTGCCTTATTTGGACCAAGTTATCCAAGATATTTTAGGATCTTCCATGGTGTCTTTTTTGTATGTATTTCTTGGATATAACTAGGTGCTTATTTCTCCAGAAGATAGGATGAAGACAACTTTTACTACTAAATGGGGAACATATACTTACAAGAGAATGCCTTCTAGATTAATTAATGTAGGGGGAATTTTCTAGAGGGACATGGACCATTTTTTCCAAGGTATAGTTGGAAAATTCATCATCATATATATGGATGATCTCAAAATATTCTCTAAAAGTAGAGAAGAACATTTCATGCATTTGAGACAAGTATTTGATAAATGTAGGACGTATGGTATATCTCTTAACCCCAAGACAAGCATATTCTATGTCATTGAAATAAAATTGTTGGGGAATGCCATTAAAAAATATGGGATCTTCATATATCTTGATAGAGTTGAGGCCATTTCTAAAATTAGGATACCCAATAGCTAAAAATAACTAAAGTCATTCTTTAGCAAGATTAACTTCATGAGGAAGTTTATTTCAGGCTTTGCTAAGATTGTAAAACCTTTAAATGATATGATTAATATAGATTCTAAAATTTATTGGAATGAGGAATTTAATATAGCAATTTCTAACATTAAAAGAGCAATTAGTTAGGCCCCAATCTTGATAACTCCTAACTTTTCAAAGGACTTTTATTGTATTCATTTGCTTCTAACCATACCATGGCTACTATCTTAACTCAAAAGGTTAATGGGAATGATCACCCTATAGCCTTCATGAGCACAAAATTCAAAAATATAGAGGTGAACTATTGTATCATTGATAAGTAATTCCATGCCTTGGTAAAGGTAGTAAAAAAGCTTAGACATTACCTCCTTAGAAACAAGGTGCATGCCATTTTACCTAACCTAGCCATAAGGCTTATGTTGATCTAGAATGATCTTGAGGAAATAAGAGGTAAGTGGATGTAAATCCTACAAGATTATGATATAGAGATGAAAATTTCTAAATTAGTGAAATGTCAAGGCTTAGTTCATATGATTGCCAATATTGACCCCAAGCTCTATGTCATGCAAGTGGATCAACATAACTTCCAACCTAATGAATGGTATGACTATCTAATGCATCTTATTATTAGAGTAAGTTATCCCCCTAGACTCACCAGAGATTAGAAGAAATATTTAAGGCTAAAATCATCCCATTACCTCATCAAAGATGGAGTCTTTTATTTAAAATACTTTGAAGGGATTTACTTTAGATGTGTGTCAAAAGAAGAGGCCTCTCAAATCATGTCTACTTTCCATGAAAAGTTGGGTAGTGGAAATCCTTCATGGAGAACAATATCCCACAAGATTCTTAGGGATATGTATTATTAACCCACTATTTTAAAAGGTGCACACAAACATGTGAGGGAGTGTCATTCATGGTAGATCTTTAGCACAAAAGAGCCAAAGGTAGCCATGCCTTTACAACCTATGATGGTGGACAAGCCTTTTGCATAATGGGGATTATACTTCATAGGAGTGATCAACACCAATTATTTTAAAGTTCATAAATATGTCTTAATTGTTATGGAATATTACACTAGGTGGACTGAGGCAGTAGCCATTAAGAAATGCAAAACATAAGAGGTGATTAGTTTCTTAGGGGAAAATATTTGCACTAGATTTGGAATCCTAGTTTCCTTAGTTTGTGACAATGGATCTACCTTCATATCCATTAAAATTATGGAATGGGCTTATGACCAAGGCATTTCACTCAATTTTTCCTCCAATAAATATCCTCAAGAAAATTTTGTTTATGAATCCACCAAAAAAAACTTGATGAAAGCCACCAAAAAGTCTATTAAAAATAGACCCATAACATGTCATAAACTCCTTAAGTTTGAATTATGGGAATAGAATCAAGATCAAATAAGCCCTCACGGCTTTACCATTTTTTTAAGTATATGTTTAGGAGCCTATCTTTCCCATCACCTTGAATTTGCCTACATTCATATTCATGCAAGAATACATGGAGGACAACTAGGAATTTGCTAATTCTAGGATATTAGACATCATTAAAATGGAAGATGCCAGGGAAAAGGCATTTGTAGATTTCAGTAGGCACCAATCATCCATTAAAATATGGTTTGATAGGAGGTCCAAAGTGAAGGTGTTTAGGTAGGGAGACCTAGTCCTCCTCTGGGACAAGTCATCAAAGCCTAAAGGCAAACATTGAAAGTTCACCCCTTTGTGTATTGGACTATACTAAATTATAGAAATATTAGGCAATAACACTTTCAAGTTGAAGGATATTCAAGGAGTAGAGTTTACTTTGCCCACCAATGGGCAATACCTCAAGCATTAATTTGTTATTGCCCCACCAGGGGTCTTCATGGAATAAATCTATAATATTGTTAAGGTTTGATTAGGTAGGCTACTAGTTTTCTTTCTTGATTTGTTTTTTCTTGATGGGCTTGTATATATTTGTTTGCTTTTGCTTGTCTATTTTTGTTGTCTATTTGTTTATGTTTCATATTTATTTCTTGGTGTTGTTCCTTGGTTATAATAAAGTCTCATAGATTATCTTTGTTTGGAATTGCTCAAAAAGTGTGAGTATGAATCTTAAAAAAGTGAACATGAGGTGGCGATAAAGCATCATGATGTAACTAAAGGCATTAGCACATATAGGTATAACATCTAAATGCCCCACAAAGATTCAAACCTTAATTTGAATCAAATCCTAATTTTAAGAAGAATCATATGTGTATAATGCGAATTTAATTTGTTAATTCACATTCATGCTTACACTTAAAACACATATTTATCTGGGATTAAAGTTTCAACTAAAGGAGAGTATCCTAAGGATATGAGTTTAAACCTAGATATCTTGGCTCCCAACCTTTATTTAAAAAAAGAAAGACTTCATGCTAAATCAAAAGATGCAAAGTCAGAGGTGATTCAGGCAATCTCCACTAGGGCTATGGTTGCATGGACAGTAGTGGAGTAAGGCCATGAGTGGAGCCAAAGGTATCTTTGTTGGGGATATAGACACTTGGTTGGTAGCAGAGCAATGCCCAAGGCTCTGCTAAATTAAGAGTAATTATTCCTAAGAGAATATTTAAATATGCTCAAAGTCATATGCAATGGAAAAAAGGATATGAACCTAGACATTATTTTTGAAGTCTCATGAAAAATAGTAGGTGGAATCAAAACATACACTGCATGTTTTTGTTTTAATATCTAGGTTTAAATTTTGCACATAAGAAGCTTGTTTTAACCAAAAATCAATTTAAGAGATGGTATATGTCAAAATGGGATAAAAAAACTTATGTACAGGTCTAAACCAGAGCCCTAGGTTCTAACATATTTCCATGTTCCCCCTGTGAGTCACCATTTGTTGAGACCAACATACCCCCATTTTTTTACTTTTGCTAAAAAGGACCCTTGTGAATTTTTTAAAACATTTGTGTTCTAGATTGAATGTGAAAGGGTTATTCTCTCTTGAAATTTAAAGGCAATTCAATTTCAATAAAAACATGAGCTTTAGTGTATCTATTTGTGACTATGTTTCAAGGACTAATGTTGCTCATGATTGTCTTTGAGGTGATTAGTTGCAAATTCCATGGAGAATTCTAGGGTTCCTAAGTAGTAAACCCTAGGGGTTTGAATTCAAACATTCACGAGAAAAGTCTACCAGGAAGTTTTATTTACTTTTAGTTAAAAACCCTTAAGTTTAACTTTATATTAAGATTTGATTATGTTTTTCAACATAACCAAATGTTAATATAAAATCAAGACTTGGACCTTTTTCCCTTTTAAAACCTAAGATCCCTTTTGGATTAAATAAGTCTTATTAAGGATTAAATGTATTTGTGTTTTTAAGAATGAACAAATTTTGAAGGTCTAAAACTTAGGCTAAACCTTTATACATATCAGCCCTGAACTTAAAGCTTGTGTACTTTTAAAGATCTGATGCTTCTCACTTGATCAAAGATTTTGATCCAATGGTCTGAACCAAAGCTGACACAAAAAGGGAAACCAATCACTATCAAGAACTTAAATTATGATCTAGTGGTCCTCGCTACCTCATAATATTTAATTTGATGGTGTGGTTTGACCCTAAAGCCTCAATAATTTTGAAAAGCTTAACATGTGACACTTGGTCATTAAACAAAAGTAATTCCATTATTTTAAAATTGACAAGTTTACTCCCTTCATTTGGTGTCTATGAGGAGATATTTGAAATTATCAAACTCATCAAATTTAACCTTGAAAGCCTGACATGTGGCACTCAATCATTGGACCAAAGAAATTCCATTATTTTAAATTTGACAAGTTCACTCCCATTATTTGATGTCTGTGAGGATGTATTTGGCATTACCAAACCCAACAAATCTAACCTCAAAAGCTTAACACATGGCACTCAGTCATTAGATTGAATCAATTCCATTGTTTTAAATTTGAAAATTTTATTCCCATCACTTGATGTTTGTGAGGATGTATTTGATGTTATCAAAAACATCAAATTTAATTCAAATAACTTTTCAAAGCTTAAGTAAAGGGGGCATTTCTAAAGACCCTTTCAAGGAATTTTTAGCATTTTTACATAGGAAAACTTAGCATAAAACATTTAAACCTAAGATATTTTGTGTTTATTAACATAAATTGACTTTAGGAACATTTTTTTAAGTCTAAGTTTATATAGTCGTAGAACTGATTAAAAAGTGTGCATCTTGCAGGATCCAACTATGATCTCTCACTTGCTAGATGTGATCCAATGATGCATCGAGCCTGAATACTTTTCAAAGGCTTTGAGAGCTTGACATGTGGCCAATGTACATCCTAAAATCATGTAGTTAATGATCTATACCTTATAAAAATCAATGATGATCACTTGTTTGCTAGATTTGATCCAATGATGCATCGAGCTTGAAGAATTTTCAAAAAGATTCACAAGATGGACATGTGTCATAACTATGGATAGGGTAACTGACAAAGGAACATAGAGCCCCATGATGAGGATTCATGGTGGATTTCCATTCAAAGGATGAAAATATGATAGGACCCATTTAATAAAGGTGCTCAATTAAATTATTTGGACCTTATAAAAATTAATGGTGATCACTCACTTATTGGATTTGATACAACATTGTGATGAGCCCGAGGAATTTTCAAATGCCCCATGAGCTTGACACATGGAATAACTAATGAACTTAAGGATCAAAGGCTAATGAAATTTAAGGACCTAGATTCAAATTTTTTAAGTGAAATAAAGAAGGCTTTTGAAGGCCAACGATTAGTCTTTAACTAGCATTTATGAATTTTACCATGAAAGGCATGGAGCTATGACACATAGGCTCTACGTAAGCATGGAAGATAAAAATCAAATATATATTAAGCTTAAAAACATATAGGGTATGAGAATAAGGTCCCATAAAATCTAAGGCATGTATAAGATTAAGAGCTGGATATTTCTACCATTAAAGCTCAAAAACCCTAAGCCCTCTATAAATAAGACTTGAGTCAACTCAATTGATCATAAAGTAATAAAAATAGTGTAATTGAATCTTGAAGAAAGTTTCCTATTGAAACCCTTAGTGACCTTTCAAGTATAATTTAGTGTCATCAGGGGTGGTAGGTAGGAAACAAATGAAAATAGAAGTAGAGGTTTATCTAACTTTAGATAATGAAGGAAGGATCTTCAAGGACATAGAGTTAGACTTGACAGCCTTAAATGTACATGGATTCAGGAATTGGTCTGATTTATTCTTCCTTATGGATGGATTACAACCAATTTCCTAGGAGGAAAAGAGGAATTCCATTGTGCACTAGAGGTACAATGACATAGTCTCAATTTAGCTAGCAAGCCTTCACCATGCTATAACAAAACCAAAGGTAATGCATTGTATCGACCTCCTTGCTCCCATTTTCATTGATTGAAAAATATATGGGGAATGGATTATTCAAGAGTGAAGTAATAATATGGTTTCATGCATCACCACTATGGCCTTTGAAACTTATTAAAAGCTCCCCTTGCCTCGTGTTGATCTCCCATCCTTGAGAGAATGGACAAACACCCAAAGCTTGGATCCAATCCTCACACCTTTGTCAATCCAAGGCTCCCATGATGGTGGGATTTCTATTTTATAATTTAGGGAGGATATTAGGATAGCTATAAATTTACTGAATAGATCCTTTGGTGCTCCTTCCACTACTTATGTGAGCAAGGTTTGGGTATCTTACATCTACTACATGTTGGAATAAAACTTAACCTCTCCCATTAGAGACCTAATAAGATTTTTCTTGGCCAAACAATTCACATCCATCAAGAGAAGGACCTCCAAGCAATTACTTATGATGTCCTACCTATTAGATTCACTTTTGGCCTCTGTACATTTCCCTGGCATCCAAAATTGGTCCCCTAATGGTAGGACCACTACTCTAAATTAGATGTATTCAAATACAAGAACCACATGAAATTTATCTATGATGGTGTTTTCCAAACTATCTATGAGGCAATCACTAGTTTCCCTATGCCAAGACTCCACCCTCTAATTAAAAGACAAGTGGAAACAATGAGGGATGTATGTAACTATTCAAATTGCACTGTAATAAAAATAGAAGGAATCATGATTCAACCATATAGATTTCCCATTCATGTTCCTAATAAGCTTTTATAGAAATATATTGCTTATCAAATCATCCAAGGAGTGGATGGGATATGTAAGAAAAATAATAAGGCTCAAGTCCACCCCTTTAGAATGGACATTGAAAGGATTATGATCAAAGATTGGAAGAAACTATAAATTATGGTGATCTATAGGAATTATTTTGACTACCAAATAGATGACCTTAAGATGTGTGACCCAAATTATAATGTGCACAACCACATCTAGGATAAAAGGGTTCCAAATATTGAGTAAAAACATAAACCAAGTGTGGGATATGGTATTTACACAAATGCAAAGAACTTTGAAGAGGCCTTATCCAATATCAAGGGCTACAACATCATATTAGATCATAGGTTGGTTAGAGACAATAATCCCTTAGGAGAGATCTAAAAACTATATCCCTTGCAGTGTCACTTATTTCTAGGACCATCTAGGATTACTCATCAAGAGCCACCTATTAGAGGACAATCTTTTGAGCCTCAACAAGTAGAATTAACACAACCACCCTAGGTTGAGTAACTTGAAGATATAAAATGAAAGGGTAAAGTTGTGAATGAGGAGCTAAGGATAGATCATAGACCTAGTGAATGTCCTCAAACCCAAACATCCCTACAGAGGACTTCTTCCCTAGTGGAGGTCATTAGCATGATTGCCTTGGAGGTAGGAGAAATAGTGCAGAGTGTCCTCATTAACATTATAGTTGCCTATGGTTCTGATAGGGAAGAGGATCCCTCTAATATAACAAGCAAAGATTTAATCTCATTGGATGGAGTAAAAAGACAAGTAGAATTGGCCTTGGTGCCCCTGACACCTAAAAATAAGCCTAGGTTAACCTTTACTCACCCTACTAGTGAAGTTAACCTTTTCACTGATGAGAATCCTCTTTAAGGACTAGACATTCCTAATTTGTTTGTTTATCAGAAATTATATAAAATCCAATCTCTTTTTCCATCATTGGCTTTAACTCAAGTTGGCATAGATTCTCAAGATAATATCAAGCCATAGATCCAAGACATTATGAATAGACAAGTAGAGAAAAGGATCAAAATACTTCACAACAAGGAGAGCCAAGGGATTGGCACCCTAAAGGCCTCTAGGAGTTCAAATGTAGAAGCTCCTAAGAAGCTATAGTTAAAGGAATCTGACCCAAAGGTACACTTAAATCTAGACACATATGGTCTTAAGAGAGTAGTGAAAAATAAGGCTACTATTGGCACTAAGGAGTTCACCTTTCAAAAGGTAGAACCATTTATGGGCTTAACTCCCATTCAAGGGAAGGCAATAAGAGAACATCTTATATTTTAGGAGGATGTAGCTAGTTTGGTAATGGAACAATAAATAATTACCTTTGTTATAATCTAAGGAATGAAATAGAGGATCCTCAACATGGAGAAGGAGAAGAAAAATTTAGAGGCTCAAGTCCTACTTTCAATTCTTGAGGACATACTACAAGTGCTGAGTAAATATTTACTAGATACATTTGAGAACTTCATGAACATCAAGCTTAGATTAGGTTCTTTAAACCATCAAGATAAGATGGCACAAACCTTAATCACCCAATGATAGGATTCTCAATCTCAGATGATAGAACTCATTAAGGTGCATAGGATAAAGTAAGCCCTAGACTTCAAGATCATCAAGCTTATACATTTAGATATCCTCATGGTAATTTTGATGGATAAGAAAGAATATTTCATCATCTAGTGCAGAAATGTTGAAAAATTCATCAAGGAAGACAAGTACCTGATAGTATGGAGAAAGTTTTAGGAAACCTATTGGACAACCCTTCTCAAACCACTACTATGGACTTGATCAGTGATGAGAAATTCAAGTAGAGAGTTGGTGTCCACATCTAGGGCATTAAAGATAATCATGGCCATTTTTCCAAGGATAATTATAAGATCCTTCACATCATTATTACTCCATGGAAGTAGATTGTAGAAGCACAATGTATCAAGGAACTCATGGCTAAGGCTAATACTGAATTTGACAACTTAACAAATCAAGAAGAGGATTATTTAATGAAGCTTGTAGTGGATTTTGAGATAATCAAAGAGAAATAAACCAAGGTAAAATAATTACTTAGACAAGGCTAATTGAAGGGACCACCAATGTAATTTTTAGAAGAATATTCTTTTTGTAAAATATATGCTAGTCTGTTAGCATGGAATTGTTCTTGTCAAGTTGGCATGAAAGCCTTTCGCATTTTGTCTTTGTATTAAGGATTGATATCCTTATCTTACATGTGGATATTTTGAGAAAGTTAACCAGTGAAATGCCTATATTTCCTATAAATAGGCAAGATTACCATTTTGTAAAAGGGGAGAGAGATTTTGAGCAATTGTATACTAAGACCATTTAATATAACTAAAGAATTCTGAAAAGATTATCTTGATAGTTTGTTAAATGTACATGTTGTCTCTCAATTACATATTGTCATCTTTAATTTGAATGATTCTCCTTGTTTTGAGTCACATTTTCTATCATAGAGTTGTTGATTTGTACTAATGCTAGATTAACTATAAAAATATCAAGTATACTTCATTTTATTTGATCTGCATTTGGATGTGCTTAGCCTTTTCAGACTAAAATATAAAACATTTAAAGTAAACTTGGATATTACATATGATTTATACATTTCCTCTAAATTTTGCCTGATTTATGATGTAATCTAAGTTCATGCTATTTTATATCATAAAATGGTTCATGTGTGCTCAAAATAATTAGAATTTTGTCATAATATTTGAGATGAGAACTTGAAATCATGTTTCCTTTATAGCTTACCCTTCTCTTTTCTTATTTTTATCAAGTCTAACTTTAGCTTCAATATCATTTTTAATATTCATTTAGATTAGTTTGAAAATCACCAAATTCATAAATATCCAAAGATTTAGACCCTGGTGGCTCCTAACCACCAAATTAAACAAATATTGTGGACAATTCTCATACTCTACTTCTATTTCACCACAAACATCACCAAATTTTCATAAACTATAACTCATGATTTAGATTTTTCATTTCCTAAAATGAGAAGTGTTCATCAAAATTGAAGAGCACTTGTAGTACATTTTGAATCATCAATAGGTTTCCTTTAGATATTTTAACATAATGGTACCCTGTTGTGATACTTAATGAATAATGTAGGTTCCCTTCCATCTACTGCATAATTTTCTAGGGAATGCCTTAAAAAATCTATCATATAACAATATCACTTATTCTAGATGAAATTATTATATCATAATTTGTGATCATGCCGTACCTTTTGGCTTAAATTTTGGATCTGTTACATCCATTGTGCCCTTTGTCAACTTTATTTGATTCTAATCAAGTCCATAAATATTTTATTAAGATAGTATTGGTAACCTAGCCTCATAACCATTGAAATGCTCAAACTCAAAATAATGTACTCCATATGCAGTACTACCTCAAGACCATTGGCAAGTTATAAGGGATTGAAACCTATGACATGGTTTTAATTTAATTTATATTCCCATTGAATCATAGGAATGTGATCTTCCCTATCATACCTTTGCACATTACATATCTTCATTAACATTTTTACCATTACTTTATTTTATGATTTAGCTTTTCCATTTGATTGAGGGTGATAATTCATGCTCTTGTGGTGTAAAATCATAAACTCCTCAGTGAGAGTCTTGATAATGTTATTTAGGAAATGCCTTCCTCTATCACTGACCAGCTTGATTGGCATCCAAATCTTGTAATAATGTTTTCATATAATAATTTAGTAGCATACTTCACAATAAAACGTGGTATTACAAAAACTTCCACACATTTTTAAAGTAATCCATCATGGTAATAATATATCATGCATGACTTCATTTGTTTTGGGGACTTATAGGTTTGAAATAATAAATTCACCACTATTCAAATAGTTTTTTTATGAGCATTGGTACTGAAGTCATATCATAATTTTGATTTGGATTTTCCATTCATTGACACACATCCCAATGCTTGGTTACCCTATGCACATCTTGAAATAAAGTTAACCACCAAAGACCACTCAATAATATTTTCTTATGGAGGATTCACTTGTGAAGTGATAACCTAAAATTCCCTAATGTGATTCTTGAATAATCTATAGTTGTTCATGCTCTAATGTGACTTTGTGCAACACATCATATTTATAAATCTTGTATATAAATCTATTGATGAGATTATATGGGATAGCTTGAGTGACCAATTTTTGTTTAATCCCTTTCCATATAATGTGTAGGAAATTTCCTTACATTATAAAGTTTGAAATGTCCTCCATATTATTTGATATTATAGTAACCCTAAATAAGTGTGCATCTAGGGACTCATCCTCTATTTTTTCACCATTTTATAGCTTGATTATATGATCTAGTCCAACATTTTATCGACCTAACTTTACATTGATTCAGAATTGAAACTATTGAAATAACATGAGCCACCTATATATCCAACCTCCCAAAATTGGCTTATTGAATAGGTATCACAATGCCTAGTGGTCATTAAAAATCTAAAATGTTATGGCCATTAAATAGTGTCAAAACTTTTGTAATGAAAATACCATATCTAAATCCTCTCTTTCTATCATTGTATAATTATTCTTTATTATTTAAAACTTCCTATGAGAAAAATCTATGGGGTGATCCAACCCACTATCTCCTAGCTGTGCTAAGACAACACCTAATATAATAAAAAAAGCATCCACATGGATTTGGAATGGATTCTTGTAATAAAGAAAAACTAAAATAGGTGTGGTCACTGACCTTTTTTTAATATTGATAAATTTTTCTTGAAATTTTGAGGTTAGTTCAAGTTTTGTATCTTTGCACATTAATTTTTCCATTAGAAAAGATATGGATATGTATCCTTTGATAAATATTTGATAGTATCTCATATGACCCAGAAAGGTACATACTTATATAGAGTTGGTCATGGTGGAAACCCAAATATTACAACAATCTTAGCTTAGTCCACAAAAAAGCCATCACTACAAACAACATAGACTAGAATAACACTAAAAAGTGTGAAAAATAGCCACTTATTTAAATTATGAATAGTTTTTAGAGCTTGGCACCATTATAATATTAGTCAAAATTTAGATAGATGTTCTTTGAATAAATAAAATATAGCCCAATCATCAAAATATACTTCTAGGAAATCATGAATGAAGTCTTTAAATGAAGTTACTACAGCTCTAGATAAAACTATTGGTGCATTATTTAAACCAAAAGGAATTACCTTACATGTGAATGATACCCATTTAGTTTCAAAAGTTATCTTATCTTGGTCCCCTTATATGATCAAAATCTGATGGTACCTATTGAATCCATCTATGAATGAGTATACTTTGTGACATCTGACTGATTCAAGGACTTCATCTATGAACGGTATTAGAAAAGGATCATTGATGTGTTTTTCATTGAGTATGAGATAGTATCTATAGACCCATATATCCTAATAATAATTTGGTTATATCACTATAGGACTCATCTAGTCTACTTTTTTAACTAGATAAATGATTTTGGTTTCTTGCATTTGATCTAGTTCAACCTTTACTTTTATTTTAATGTTGGGGTTTAACCTATATGGGTAATTTTTAATGGGTTAATGGTACTCTTTTAACTCTATGTGCATCTCACCTAATGGCTTATCTACACATTTTATTTTAGATAATTTTTTTGAGAAAACATCTTGATAGTCTTGTAGCAACTAAAATGCTTTTGAATTATTTTCCCTCCCCCAGTAATCTCCCATAATTACAAGCTCAAGAATTGACTCTGCTATAATGTTTTCTTCAAGAAATTTATCTCAACCATTCTAATCTATACATCCTTCAGGAAACCAATCAGTTATATCCACCCATAATTTTTGAGGCTAAGGGTTACATGACTTTAGTTCAAGTATAGCCTAATAATAACTTCCCATGTTGATCTCGAGATCATATTCACAATACTCCTGAATTCAAATACTTCATCAAGAATTTCATAACCTATAATCTCAATATCCATGCGAGATTCAACACTATAAGGCTTCTTAGTTTTCACATACTAGACAACCTTATTTGTATGTTGTTGACCTCATTGTGCACACTCCAACAAATTATATGATAATTTAGTAATATTATATGATATATCATCATTTTATATCATATTGAGTAACTTTAGTCAGTCTTTAAAAGTAGTTACAACTCAATCATGCTTCATTATGCATATAATCTATCCATACATATACACATCATTAGATGTTATATCTCCTTATAAAACATTATACTATTGTATATTTTGTAGAACTTGAGCTATTCGATACATCAAAGTCTTCTCTTTTATAAATCAAGATATTGATTAGGCTAAAATTTTATAATTACCTAATCTAATGTGATTTCTAAATGTGGCAATCCTTGTTCTACATGTTATTTTATGGCAACTTCCTAGATGAATACATTATTCTTAGGTTGTACAATGAACATGTTCACATTATGCATTATATTCTCTTGACTTTGATTCTTGAGCATTAAAAAGCCTTCCATTTGATGCTATCCTTTAACTCTATATTAAAAATATTAGTTCTATTTCTACAGATTGTTAGAGAAATTATTTTCATAGTGATTATATTATCCACATAAATAACATTGAATAGGTGGTTAGGATTAACAATTATCATTGTTATGATCTCCTTGATACCCTCCATGGTATCCTCCCCTATATCCTCATTTATATCCACCTATATATTTCTGGTATCCCCATACTTATAATTTTTGTCTAACATATCCTCCTCACTTATTTTTATGTGTATCATACCCCCCGTATTGGTGTTGAGGTGAACTTAGAGTATAATTAGATTGATGTTACTATGGAATCATATTATTCTAAGAAGATTGATATTGTTATTATGAAGAAGTTGGAATATATCCAACAACACCTTAAGTTTGGTATTGTGACAATGAAGGTATCCACTAAGGACTACTTTAGATCACACTTCTCATGTCCATGTCTGGGCTTAAGATACCCTACTTCATAGTTGGTAATTATTGCACAATAATTGTGAAGACATTATTTGTAATATTTTATTTTATATTTATAGATCTCTAAAAATTATATAATAATTATTTATTTATTTATTTATAAATTTATTAGTACACACTCTAATTTTTTTGATTATATTACTATAAAACATGGAACTTTGAATTAACATGTCAAACTACTCTAAAAATTCTGTAGAACTTTTTTTTTAAATTTCAAATAGTCATTCTTGTGGTTGCCTTCTTGACCACATTTTATACACCATAATCTTAATATTGGCTTATCATTCCCATGCATCTCATCTATTATTCTCATAAAATCATCTAATTTTGACTCTTATTTGGAACCTATTACTGGAATGTTACCATAATCCTCAATTTATTCCACTCATAAAATGACAAATTAGGCATTAACCTTAGTAAGGAATTGGGGTTGCATAATATAAAATCTATTTCTTAGTCATAACCCTTCTATGAACTAAGTAGCCTTATCCTTGTCTTCTAAAATGAAATCAATATTATTCACGACATCATAAGATCTATGATCATAGTCTCTGATCAGTTCTCCTAACTTTTATCAAATCTTCTTTAGGTATTGAATACTCTAGCTTGTGTATTTATTCACCATAAAGTTTGCTACTAATAGATATTTAACTTGTGAAATATCGAGAGTATTAACATTTATTTAACAAATGAACTCTAAGTCTTGACTTGACAAATCCCATATGAGTTATTCATCAGGTGTTACCCCCTTAATGTTGTATTTCATATTGTAAGTTACAAGTATTAATCAAGATCTATAGATTCAACATATTTCATAAAATAAATAAATATTCCTACATTAAGTGACATAGTTATCACACTTAAGTTCCTAACACTAGTTTCTGCACACTAACGACTATAATAGTAGGTGTATGTGCATTAGTGATTACAAATATATGTGTCATAAAACTAAAACCTAACTCTTATGTCCTCTTCTTATATATTACCTTCTTTGTTTGTGCACTGAGCTTACCAAATTTATCTATAAATGAGTCAAACCAATTTGTATCTACCTCTTTTGCTACACTTACTCTCCCATATGATAAATTGGTTGGATAATGTGTACTATTAAAGTGAATGATCTCTATTTTTAATTTATTATAATTTTAAAATGGAACCTATGATACTTATAAAATATAATCTAGCTTATTCCCAATAATATTCCTTCCCAATTCTAAATGATGTCCCTTTCATTAACTATGATCTATTTCTATCTTTTAGTTATTCTGATGTTAACCTACCTTCTTACTACTCTATGAGCTCCATATCTACACTATTTCTATTTCTTTATTCCTCTTCATTGATACCTTTTGCATACTCCCCATTATGTGCTTCCATCATAGTTCATAGCCTCTCCATACACTTTTCCATCTCTATCATCTTCTACTTTACTCATACTCCTATTTTTAGTTAATTCTAGATTACTTGCTTTGTTCCATATTTTTTTGGGTCATATTTCTCTTTCTAATCCCAAAATTTTCTTTTTGATATATCTCTTCTCATCTTCCATATTCTTAGTTTAGGTTTAAGTTTCTCTACTCAACTATACATCATTCACTTATATCCTACATGCACCCTCATAGTGCATGAAGTGACTACTCTATGTTGGTAAGAGTAGGCACCATGTCTTTTTACACAAAAAAATATTTTGATTAATGTAGGTAGTCACTAAATAAACTTACCACATATTCCTCTAACAAATAGTTATTACACAACTTCAAAGGCCAAATAAAATTTCACATCAAATTATATGATATAGCCATCAATTATAGTTTAGGTCGATTAATTCATACTATGGGTCTAATCAGTATCTAGAATTCATATTATATATAAATTTTCTTATGTCTATAATATACACTATAACCTTCTCTTCTATAAATCGTAATACTCTAATCTTGATAGCCACATAGCTAAAAATCCATGTAATTCACACCAGAATATTTCATAAATCTCTCTATATATATGTTCTTCGATTATATCCTTCACATTCACTATAAAACTTCTCATTTATTCCTCTATAAAATTTTATATTCTCTCATCCAACCATATTTATAAATCTCTCTATCTTGGAAAACATATCAATATATTTAAAAAAATTCCATGCTTGCTACACCATTATTATTAGAGGTTCTTGGAAAATTCCAAAACATGCTAATTATAGGGATAGATTACGTAGTTAATAACAAAAAAGAACAATTGTCAACAATTCAAACTGAATGATGCCATTAAAGACTAATTTGATCTCATTATATGAAGACATGCAAAGTTAATTTATATAGAATAACTAGCATAAACTATATGACTAATAGATTAAAACATCCATAATACTCACTATGCATAAATCATAAGTAAATTTTTTATAGGAAAACCATTTAGAATATCATATTAATATATATTACATACATAACCATTTTCAATTGCAATTGAATGTTATTTATAAGCTTTTACAAAGTGTTATCTCTTCATCTTCCAACCTTTTAACATGCCAAAAAGAAAGGACTCTTTAAATTCTAAGATCAACTACTATTATGGTCAAATACATTAAAAAAAAGACAAAATAAATCAATTTTCACAATTGTCTATCAACTATACTTTGCAATTTTACTCATCCCTATTCTTTATCCAATAATCACTCACATTATTTTTATAATGTAGTTTTAGATCTTTTGTAAAATCATACTAGGTGAGAGTGAGAAACTTTTTCTTCCTTTGAGCTCACAACCATCGATACCAAATTATTTTAATAGTTATAAATATATGGATTCCATGAACATGTTTTGGCCACATGGAATCTAGTGTATATTAAAAAATTATCCATTTCATTGATCTAGATGATTGAATCCTTCCCATCAAAATTTCACATTTACACTTTTGGAATCATGTTCCTTGGATGTGAGGTACTTGAATTTTTATTGGTATATCTAAAATATACACTTTATTTGGGTTTTAAAATGGTGATAGGTAGTTTGTTTGTCTAAATATTCTTCAAAGTTATCACCATATCTTCCAAGGTAGATTATATGATGTTCATATAAAATTGTATGCCATGCACATCATACTCAAGTTGGCTTAATTTTTAATTTGTCATATAAAATACTTCAAAAAATGATTAAATAACTCCTTCTAAATTTATATCTTTTTTTATGAAGAGTTTTACCTGGGGTCTCCATACCCTTGTCTTGGCCCCTAGTTTATGGTCCCATCATAACTAGGCTTGAAAATATTGATCTTGATTTTCAACTTTGGCCTAAATTTGGCAAAATTTTTTTCACTAATGTTAGGTTTAAATAATAAACCCTAAATATATTTTTAATATTTCCAAAAAAGTAAATAAATTTGAAAAATTCTTCAAAATGTGGCCTCTAAAGTAAATTTATGGAAACCCTAAATCAATAATAACTAGCACAAAATGGATCTCCAAAGCCTATTTTATTATTGATATGTCCTTGAATGATCCTTAAAATATATTAAAATAATTTAAGATAAATTAATTATTTAATTAAAGATATAAGTGATTATCTAATATTAGGGTTTCACACACTCAATGACTGAAATTGACACTCTGATAACACTTGTAAGGAAATTACTTCACTAAATAAGTAAAATAATAGAAATATATCATAATATTAATAAAATAAATTAGAATATATGAGGAAATTATAATCCACTTTGAGTGGGAAACCTCCACAAATTTTAATAAGAACATAATAGTATGATGATCAAGTATTAATCTCTACCTCCTATTTATAGTCATCTCAGGCTATGGTTACTCCATAGGCTAACCTATTTAATGAAATGAGATCCTAGAGAAATTAAATATGATAATGAAGTGGTTATATAAGCCATAAATTAGCTACACTTATACCAACACACAATATAGGCTATTGGCATAACAATTTATAGTTTTCATAAACACCAATTTTGATGATAATTTTTTTGGGTAAGGGCATAAAGTTGTGGGACAAAAGGGGCATACCCATGGACATGTTTTTACTTAAAAATGAGAAATATGAACCTATCTAGATAATTTCAGAGAGATACATTCAAAATTTGAGGATGGTTTAAGAACATAAATTGTAGAATTTTGAGTCTAGTTTCAAAAACACTATTTTTTTCAAAAGTGGTTAAGTATAACTAGATCAAACATCTAAAATATCAATATGAAATCCTATTTTTTTAGGAAAATAAAGTAGATAGTCAGTATGTGACCCATCATTTTATATTGTTTAAAACCATTTAGTGAAGATTTAGATAAGATGATCTAGTTTGTAACCTATATTTTTGATAAAATTTTAAAGTATATTAATTTTTATTAATTTTACAAGTAAATAGATCCTAAAAATTGACAAAAAAAATTGATACTCAACTATATGCCCTCCAACCACCTCAAAAAAATGAAAATTATTTTTTTAATGTGTATATAATTAGGCCCAGTTTGTAAGCATATATACACAAACATATATAGGCAAGTATATTTGCAGCATGTATTGGCCTAAAAAAGATATAGTTATAGGTCAACATATATTGAGGCCTTAAAACTATCCAAAAATTATAAAATTCATATATTTTGAAAGAGGAGAGAATTCTCATTATTGTGAAAATAATTCTATGAATTTTCTCATTAAAATTCATAGTGTATTTGGTGATGAAAGCTTATTTTTTTGGTTTAATATCAAAACTCTTGGATTTAGCTATGTGTTGACACATCTAAGACTTTTTATCAAGAATCCTAGGCATTTTCAAGACAAAAGTCTTAGTTTTTTAATTCAAATTTTTCATAATGCATATGCATTATGTTGTCATAGCATCATGATGATTTGGAATTAAGTTCAATTTATTTTGATCAAAAAGTTACATCTTTAGAGATTCCATATATATATATATATATATATATATATATAATTTACATCATGTATCAATCAAAAATTTTGCTTACTTATGTTTAAATGAACATCATGTATATATTAAATTTTTAATCAAACATTTGGTTTACCCTTGTAACTATTTTATAAATAAATGGATCTAATTTAAACTTCATAAATTATATTCATAAACATTAAAAATAAACCTAATCAAATTTAAAACAATAGAAATATATTATATGTATACTTAACTTTTTAGTTACAATAAATGACAAGGGAGGGGTTTAAAAGAATTTCAAGTTTCACACTAATCAATAAATACTCATCATGATTAGACAATATAGAACATGTAAAATCAACAAGGTAAACCTAACTCAAAAAATATAAGGCAAAAAAATATTGCTCCAAGAGCCATACAAGGACTTTTGAAAGAGTATGACTATTCATGAAGCCATGAGGCCAAACATGACAAATGAAAAATGATGAAAAATGATTTGACAACTTTTTTTGCCTAGTCTAGGGGTCTAAAAAATTCATTAGTATTTATAGAAATTTGTTTAGATCTATGGGAAACTAATACCCTTCAAAACCATAATAAGGTAACTAAACCTATAAATGGATAAGTAAAATGGTTGTTTTAGGGCTTGTGTTTTTAAGCACTAACTACTTACCAAGTCCATTTCCACATCACAATATTCCAAGAAATAAATCAAGTATAAATAATGTTAGTGAGGAAATCCAATGATGATAGAGTGTACTTTATATGACCTTTCATGTTAAAATGAATACTTGTTTCACTAATAAATGCTTCACATTTCTTTAAACTCTTGAATCACTACTTTGAGTGCTTGAATTGATTTATTTCATACATTCATTTTATAGCTCTTCAATGTCCAATATTGTAATACATTTATTATATTTATAGACTTATTGAATTCAAATTAGGACTTTATTAACAATCAATCCAACAAAAAATAATAAATGTATTTTAAAAAACAAGATTAAACAACATGAAAGGCCCAAAATAAGGGTTAAAGGGACACACTTATGGGGCCAAACCCACATAATGTACATTCTTGGATAAAATATTATAAATCCAAAGAAATATTGAGGAGTGAAAGAGGAGAGAGAGCAATAATTATGGGTAAAATGACATGAGACAGCTATAATACAAAGAAAAACTACTCTAATAAGATCCTAATCTAGATCATTGATTAAAAATCATACTAATACCATATAATAATGTAATTTAATGACTAATAAATACATCCATAAAAAAACTAAGTGTCTATATTAACAAAAAAGTCTTGTTTTAAGTTTTTCCTTCTCAATTGGACTAAGGTTTTGTGAATGTGAGTAGGACAAGAGTGGGAAAGTACAAAGTGATAAATGAATAAAGAGGATGTATATGGGAAGGAGGAGACTGAATTCAAAGCCTCATTTATAAGGTGAAGGACAAATGAATGATGAATGGCTGATAGTACTTGGGGTATGGTGATTATTAGATCTATGTGATTAATGACCAATAGGAATAAAGAGGTTTTATGTGGGAAGGGATGGGACTCATGTCATAAACCTACTTGGGAAGGTGAAGGGAACATGAATGACTAATGTCTAATATCTATTAAGATATGGTGAGGAATGGGATCACATGTGGTAAATGACTAATAATAATAATAAAAAGGATGTATATGGGAGGTGGGAGACTATCTAGTTAAAACCATGTTTTGGAAGGTGAAAGGCACATAAATGGAAAATAACTAATAGTACATGGGTATGGTGAGGAATAGGAACATGCATACCATGTATTTGTTTATAACCCAAGTGTACTTGAAAGGGTTTAGATAATGTAAGGAAAGAAGTAACAATGGTAGGTGGTACTCTTACATACTTTACAAATCATGTAGTGGCCAATTAATCACAACATAGGTAAAACCATAGGATTTTATCCAATTCATGCTTAAACATGTCTCAGAATAAAACATTATCACTATAAATGTTTTGTATGCATGCAAGGGATAATAAGCATGATTTAATGGAAACCTATAATAGTATTTCAGAGAGATGAATTAGTCTGATTGTCTCACTTCAAAAATGATCATGTGGATGATATTAAGGCAAAATGTTATTTATTAATTATTTATTTTATAATAAAGTGTTATATTTGTTATGATATAAGAAATTGATTCAAAGATAACATCTTGGTTTTCATTTGACTCTATTATTCAATTGTTACAACCCTACACCCTAAACCATTATTTTATAAAAAATGTAAACATGAAGGTAATCAAGGCCAATTTGAACCCATTTAACCTAATTAAGAGTGTAGGATGTGATTTGGGGCTAAATTAACCCATATTTCTCAACATGTTGAGCTAATTAGTTGATTTTTGGAATTAGTGATGTAAGTTGGATAAAATTGAACCCAATAAACCTAATTTTACCTACACATGATGTTATTTAGGGGGTCAATTGACCCCAATATCATAAAAAAATAAATCAAATAGCTCACCAATTTAATCATGATAGAAATTGGGGATAATTTGAGACCCTTCAACCTAACTATAAGAGTAATACATGATTTGGGGATAAATTAGGTTTGATTCTATCATGAATTGATCTAATTAGTCAATTGGTGTAATTAGGGACATAATTTGGGAAAAATTAATCAATGTGAAACTAATTTATGTGTCAATTGATTGTATAGGATGAAACATATGGCTTAATCAACCCTAATTTTATTACAAATGGAAATATTAAGGTAAGTAGGACCAATTTGAAACCCTTAAACATAACCATGAGTCTATGATGAGATTATAAGGGATAAAGTACCTCTTATTTCTTGACATATTTACCCAATTATTCCATTGTTATAATGATTGATGCAAGTTAAATGAAATTGAACCCCATGAATATAATTTTGACTATATAGAAGTAATTTTGAGGTCAATTGACCCCAATATCATAACAAAATGAAACATAAAGTAGACTAATTTAGTCAAAAAATAAATTAGGTCCAATTCAAGCCCCTTCAACCTAATCAGATAAAATCAAGAGGTGATTTGGGGCTAAATTAGTCATGTGTTAATTTAATTAGTCAATTAATGTAGTTAAACATATTTTTTGGGTAAAATTGAGCCCTATGAACCTAAATTATAGCTCAATAAATTATATAGGATGTAACATATTGGTAAATTGACCCTAAAATAGTAATATAACATAGATTTTTATCACATAATATAATAATATATCATAACAATATGATATAAGATCACATAGGCATACTATAAATAATGTGTGTATGTTATATTATAACACATACATGTTTTTATCATAATATACATATTATAAATAACACATAAAAATTATATTATAATGCATACATGTTATTTGATTAATAGACAACAAGTCATTTCCAACATTCATTTTTTAGGGTGTTTTGATAATTCTAACCCTAAAGGCATTATTTGCTTTATTCTATGTTTTCCATGGTGAATACAAGAGCAATCAACTTGTTCTTTGTGTCCTACACCATCAAAATTAATAAAAAAATTCTTCAAGTCCCCACCATAAAAATCAATTTCAAATTGTTATTTGTCTAGTCATGGGTGACACAACTCATTCAAATAAGGGGAAGAAATTAATACATAAAACACCAAAGCAATTATAAGAGTTGAGAGAAAAACAAATGGTGTGAATGCAATAATTTTGATTGATACAAGGTAAAAACACTATCCCTAATGAGTAAAATGTCATAGATAATGATTACATGATAATAATGAATTGAATAATAATGATGACTATTTACCTTAAAGTCCAAATTATGTTGCAAGTCTACATTCAAAGTATATATTTTTTTATTTTGTTAATGATGGATCTATGCATAATGATTTACCTTTATCAATTAAGATTATTTCATGGAAACACATATTCATTAAAGTAATAAAAAATAAAATTTCATCCCACAACTAAACAATTAAATTAATAATGAATAAACTACTAGTGAACATAATGATTTTGAAATGCCCTCTCAATAATTTCCACCATTAACAACAACTCAAAGTATTATGCATAGAAAAGGAAAGTAATTAATTAAAGTTGATGAATTTTTTTTAAAACCAGTGCATAACAAAATATTTGACTACCATTCAATATGACTAGCTAAAAAAATTGGGACAATTTCTTTGATAAATTACATTTTGATAGTCAAAAATGTCTAGTGTTTGTTTCAATGATGAAATTTATTAAGATGGGACCTAAAATCAGGCTAAATTTTAAGATACCATATCCAACACCCCCTTAGATTCATTTAGGTGAATATGATTCATAGAATTGGTGAATTGATAGGTCTAGATTTTTATTTGCTTTCTAGGTTTTCCATCTAACCAGGGTTTTATAACATAGGTTTCAATTTTTTACACCATGTTTTATGTCCTCTGAAAGTTGAACAACTGGGCTGAATATCTCAGCTAAACAGCTTGGATGAATGGTTTAGCCAAATTTATCTACCAAACGGTTATGTCAAATGACTCTACCAGACCCCTAAAATAATTTACATCATAGGGTATTATATATATATGACTAATTAAACTACTTTATAAGATAATGTTGTAAAGGGTTGGTGAGCTGACCCCCAGAAAAATATATATCCCTAAAAAATTACCAAAAACAAAATCTAATAATTGGAATATTCTTGAATTAACGAATATTCACTGCTAAAATTTTTCCTACCTATAATGTACACCCTAAGACTAATAACATCAAACATGGATGATGAAAAGAATTAAATTGATGAAAGTTTACATGATGAATATCATATTTTAGGCCCAAATCATGAAACAAATATTGTGTGAATAGTTAGAATAGATAAGCATAAATTATATGGGAGCTTCACCATTAAATGAATGGAATTTAATCCCATGACTGCCTAGGTACTTTTACTAGCCTACAGAATATCTAGCCAATAGTTTCTAGTGACTTTACTAGGGATCATAAACTTAATGAGAGCTAAAATTAGATTATCCGCTTTAGGGTAAGATATATGCAGACTAATGTTTAGTTCTCCAAAATTGAATTTTTTCCACACTATCATGTAAGAAGTTACATGTAAATTAAAGGCACACTTGTAATTAGAAATGTGTGTTTTGTAAAAATAGCTTTACTCATCTTTTAAAAAGCTTCACTTATCTTGATTCGTTGCATGTCAAACAAAACATTTTATTTGTCTTAAATCACTACATGTCAAGTAATCTCTTGTGAAGTCTTTTCTTATAAATCTAAAGGTAACCTAAATAAATCCTTAGAAAGTATAGGCATTTCAATCTGGAAAATGACCTTTCACTAGAGCGTGAAGTGTTCAAAGTCAAATGAATGACTTCTTTTAGTTGCAAAAATGGTTTAATTTTAGATTTCCTCAAACGAGAACAAGAAGAGTGAGTCTTTCACCTATGAGACAAGTGCAAACTTATATGAACTAGCTACAACATAATTATTTAGGAATAATCCAACCTAATAATCCTCAACTCTATATTTTTGGAAGAATGGTGCAACAACTTCTCATCCCTTAGGGTGAAATGATTGGCCCATTGAATTTAACTCCTCTCCACAACTTGCTGAAGGGGTTAAGAAATAACTTTCCTAAGTTCATAGGTGATGGAAAATAGAGTCCAAATGAGCATTTATCCACTTTATTCATAGCCTATGGAGTAATTAGTTTTGAGCATGAATATGTGCTAGTCAAGATATTCATTGAAACCTTACATGACTTAGTTGTAGAATGGTTCTACCATTTGGCACCTAGCACTACAACCAATTGGGCCACTATGCATGAGTAATTTGAAAAAATATTTAAAGATACTGAAGACTCACACATATTTCTCATCCAATTGGCTCAGCTTAAAAAAAACCATATGAACACATGCAAGATTTTATTACTAAGTTTAACATATTACTTTACAAAATACCTCAGGATATTTAACCCACTAGTGATAACCATAAGTGCTTTTTCACCAATTCTCAATTACCAGAGGTTAGCTATTAGCTATGTAGAGAACATCATATCGATTTAAAAACAACTTAGAACATTACTATATAGGTTGAATATTACCTTATTATGGCTATGAATATTAAGAAGACAACTTTTAAGGTGGATATTTATACTTTGACTGCATTACAAACCACTATGAATCCCCTGTTACAAAAATTGGCTAATGACTTGCTACAAGTTAAAAGGCAAATTGCTCAAGGTGCTCATGATGCTCCCATTAGGAATGCAACTACACATAATTTTAACAATCAAAATTAGAATCATATTGTTGGACCTCCACAAATATTGGTAATTGAATATGCTATGAAGAACCATATTGAAGTGAATGAAGAAGATCATATGGATACTGACCTTGATCAAGGATTTGATGATGAAGATGACTTTGTAGATCCAATTGGTGACTCTAACATAGGCTACCTTGAATATCAATCAAAAATTGATTATGAATAAATTCTTGAAGATTATCATAGTCACTCTTGTGTGATGTTTACAGGGTCACAAACTCAATAAGTTGGTGAAAAATCTTCCAACGAATAGGAGAAAGATAAGGAGGAATCAAGGCTAGATGTTAGCATTCTTAAAAGAGGTAGTCCTTTATCCACTTTTCTTGCTCTAAAAGATAAGAATGCAAAAAATTATTACTCACAACCTCATAATATAGTCACTCATACTTCTAAAATTAGTCCTACTTTGTCTACTTCTATCCCTTATTTTTACATTATTGACCACATCAAGAAAATCAAGATTCAAATGTCAGAAATTTAATATTTGAGGTCTTATTCAAATCAATTGAGTAGACTAGTCAAGTATGTACAAAGTAAATGATCAAACAATATATTCAATGCTTCAAAAGGTATCTTTCCTACTCCTAAATAGGTCTCTTTCCAAAATAATGTTACAACTACCTCTCCCACATCTATTTCCACATTCTAAAGAATTGAGCTATTCTATGTATCCCTCATGATCAATGGTTTCAAGTTGAGCAATTATATCCTAGATTTTAAAGCTTATAATAATGTCATGACAACTAAATTAATTAATGTCCTTGGCCTCAATCTAACTAAGTCAATAGGGATATGTTATTCAATATAAATACAAGTTCTCTTGATTGGATAAATCAAAGATGCTCAAGTTATTCTAGCAGTTTTTCTAGATAAGAGGCTTAAAATGATAATTTTAGTAGAAGATATTCTTGTTTCTCATGGAATGTTTTTGAGTAGAAATTTTTTTAGTGATCTAGGTGGAGAAGTCAAGATGGATTGGTCATGTGCTCATATTCCAATCAAATTTTTAAATCAAAAAATTGAACCTGAGAAGAAGTCCAAGTATACAATTTCTAAGTTAGATGATCTAAGATCATGGATTCTTTTTGAAGAATCAGATCATGGAGTCTATTACCTTAAATTATGTAATGACATACAATAAACAAATACACAAGAGGAAGAAGACAAAATATGGACTCTAGGATTTTATGGTAGTTATTGTTCTCTTGTTTCAAGTGTTGGAATTATATTAACATCACCTGATGGTAAGGTATATCCTTACTTTTAAAAGATTTTGTTTGAAAATAATAACAATATAACAAAGTATAAATTACTATTATTAGGACTAGAACAAGCAAAATAAAAATGAGTGAGACTTATAAAAGTGTAAGGAGATGTTGAGTTGATAGTGAAGCAAATTCATGGATAATACCAAGTGAAGAAAGATATGTTGAGGCACTACCATGATTGATTTATGAGTGTAACACTTAATTTTGTATCCTTTTAAATCAATTACATTATTCATGATCAAAATTATAGATTTCATTCTCTTTTAGTTACTACAACTTTGCTCAGGCCAAACCAACAACCTACACTTTTTTGAGAATGTGACTATATAGTAGAGATGGTTTTCTATCCAAAGGTTCTAGACAATGTCAATCAGTGGCAAGTCTTAAATGATGACAAATAGATAACTACTTTCCTTGAGAAGCAAGGTAATTTTGAAGAATTATATTTTGAAGGAAGCAGTTCACTTCCATGTCAGATAATAAAAGGTAATACTAACTCTGAACATGATGATAATGAAGAATTAATTCAATTGAAGTGAAATGAAATCCCTAAAAGATTAGTTTCCTTATAATAATTTTTTTATAAGCATGATTAGTTTCTAAAGGAAAATAATGAATATGATGAGATTTCTTCTTTAGAAGTCTAGTAGGTTAATTTGAGCACTGAGGAAGAACCCAAGATGGTCAATATTGGGAAATATCATTCCCAAGAGGAAAAAAAACATTTATTAATCTTCTCAAGAAATACATAGATGTATTTTTCTGGTCTTACAAAGACTTGAAGACCTTTCAGCCATAAGAGGTATAATATTACATTCCACTTCATGAAGCCTTTTAGGAAAAAGCTTCACCATCAGAATCCAACAATCTTAGGTACTATATTTACTAAAATTTAGACACTATTTGATGAAAAAAGCATTTATCCTATTCATCATTTATAATGGTTAGCTGACATTATCCCAATAAGAATGAATAATGGAGAAATATGTTTGTGTATTTATTTTCATAATCTCAACCAAGATTATTTGAAAGATAACTATCCATTTTCAATTATGGATCATACCTTCCAAGTATTTACAAGCTCAAATATGTTGTCCATGTTAAATGTGTTTTTAGGATATAATTAGATAAAAGTGGTTGAAGAAGATCAATATAAGATAAATTTCACAACACCATGGGAGACATTTGCTTATCATAAGATGCCCTTTGGGCTTGTTAATTATGAAGAAAATTTTCAAATAGTAATGGATCTAGCATTTGCACATCTAAAGAACAAGAGCTTAGTTGTATATGTTGATGACTTAATAGTCTTCTTCAGGAAGAGAGGTAATCATTTGGTTGATTTAAAAGAGGTTCTCATCTAGTGCAAGAAACATGAAATTTATTTGAATCCTAAGAAATCAATATTTGTCATGACTGAAGAAAAGCTTCTTGGTCACATCATCTCAAAAGAAGGAATGAGGATTGATCTAAAAAGGGTGAAATATATTCAAATTTTACCTATGACTATATCTAAGAAGGGAGTACATTCAGTTTTTGGTAAAGTCAACTTCCTTAAAAGATTCATTCCTAACTTTGCTAAGTTAACTCACCACATTTCTGACATGATGAAAAAGAAGCAAGATTCCAAGTAGAATGTTGAAGATAAGTTGACATTTGAAAGGATTAAATTAGCCATAGCTCAAGTTTCAGTGTAGGTTTCTCCTGATTTTAGTAAAGAATTCATTCTCTATTGTTATTATTCTAAACATACCATGTTAACCATACTTCTACAAAATAATGATGAAGATATTGAATCTCCCATAGCTTTCATGAGATAACCATTGAAAACTTATGAGATAAAGTATACATAAATGGAAAAACATGCCTTTATTATAGTAAAATCATATAAAGCCTTCAAGTACTACATCTTATCTTCACATACTAAAGTATATGTACCTGATCTCATAGTGAAATTTATTCTAACATAGCAAGAGTTGGGACTGATAAGAGGCACTTGGGTGGATAAAGTTCAAGAGTTTGATTTTGATATCAAACCAACAAAGCTACTGAGAGGAAGAAGCTTGTGCCAACTAATGATAGAAAGTAAACTAGATGACATAGATACGATGGTGTCTTTGCTTTAAGATGAATCAAATGAAAATTTACCCATGGTTCTTTTTCTTGATCTTGTTGATGAATGTTAGAGTAAGATTGTTTTATTTTTAACTTATGGAGAATTTCCAGCTCATCTTACATATAAATAAAAATGGACCATCAAACTAAAATCAAATGATTGTCTTGTGGGACAATGGTTTGTATAAAAGAGGAATTAATGGTGTCTTCCTCCATTGTGTGGACAAATAACAAAAAAAAAACTACTAGAATAGTTCAATGATAGAGTGTGTGGAGGACACTTTTTAGCATGAGTTACAACACATAAAATCCTATAAACAAGGTATTTTTGGCCTAATATTTTTTAGGATACTTTGGATTGGATTTTTAAATGTCAAGCATGTCAACACTTTGTAATAAATCTAAAGTTTCCAACACTTCCTTTCAAACCGATTATAATCAATGAACCATTTTATCAGTGGGGCATATATTTTATTTGCATGTTGATTCCCTCTTCAAGTTTTAGTCATTGTTATGTTTTAACCACCACTGATTAATTAAACAAGTGCGTAGAAGCTATTCCTATCAAGCATGCCACTTCTGAAGTTGTATGTGATTTTATCAAGGAAAATATTGTAGTGAGGTTTGGTGTTCCTCATAATATAGTAATAGATAATGCAGTTAACTTTTCTTCAGCTAAACTAGCTTGTTTTTTTTATTTACATGAAATAGAATTAGTTCACCCTTCAAATTACTATCCTCAAGGGAATGACCAAGTTGAATCAAGTAACAAATATTTGATGATAATCATTCACAAGATGTTAGATGATAATCAATGTACCTAACACAAAAAATTATTTGATGCATTGTGGGCTAACAAAATCACTCCAAATAAATCCATTCGTATGTTACCTTTTTAGTTGTTGTATGGAATAGATGTTGAAATACCCATCACAATAGAGTTTCCTTCTTTATAACTATCGAAGGCTATTAACTATGCAACTTATTAAGATTTACTAGATAAGAAGATTATGTTTTTATTTGAATTTAAAGAAGTGTGTGCTCAAGTTGTTGACTACTTAATTGATCATTAGATGAAAGTGAAAAGATTTTCTGACAAAAAGGCTAAAGAAATAAATATTGAAGATAGTGACCTAATCCTACTGTGGGATAAGTGAAATTAATCAAAAGGGATGCATGGCAAATTTGATTCACTGTGAAAAAGACCTTTTACCATAAAGAAGATTGATGTAAAAGATAACTTCATCTTAGCTTATCAATATGGAATTGAACTACCACTACCTTTCAATGGGTAACACTTGAATCTTTACAAGAACTTAGAAGTAGGGTAACACCTATATGTATATAAATAAGACCTTAGGTTTTCTTTTGCATAGTTATTTTTCTTTTTCTATTTTTTTATTTTTTAGTGTTTCATGATTGAGTTTTTACATGAATCCATACATAATTGACAACACTCAAAACCAGAGATACTAAGATCTCATCCTTGTTTCTTTATTTTTGATGGAAATAAAGATGTCCCCAATCAGAGCCAACTAGTGTCCCCAAAATTTGACACATGGAATTTTAGGTTACCCCTATTGAATTTTTTATTTTTTGTATTATGTGAGTTAGTTGTCCTTATTAAAATTCAGCCCCCTGAATAAGACTTAGTCTTTAATAGTTTTTATTATGATTGATTTCATTTCCAATTGTTTCAAATTTCTCTAAAAGGTTAAAAAATGTCTGCCTGGGTCATTCTCATAAAACCCATTTGTCCATCTTTCTAAGAGATTCAAAAAAGCTAAATGTTTGGATTCATTTCTAGGCGAACTCAAGTTCTCAAATTTACTTTACTTATTCCCTTTAAATTAAGTGGTCTTTGAAAACCCATGTTACATCATCTAGCTCAAATCAGAATTATGTAATGACTTTACTTCACATAAAAATCTCAAGTAAAGTAGTTTCATAAACCCGCAAATCACTAAGCATAGACCAAACCAGGGTTTTAAAATTACTTCAATTAATCAAATTCATAAGTAAAAGCAATAATATTTCATAAGTCCAAAGTATTCACAAGAATAGAAAAAATTGGGATTTCGAAGGTACTTGACTTCAAAGACCAAAATAAGCAAAGTAGTTCATAAAACTTGACAAATGTCAAAATTCTTACATGGATTTCTTCACATGTGTCACTTAGTTATCATTAATGCATGGGATAATATAAATATTGAAAAATACACCTCATTTCCTACTTGGATTTCAAGTTGTCTAACCTAGTTGTTATCCCTATGAATCTTGAACGACACCGTTTAAGCTTCTAGAGTGATTTTTGAGCAAAATATTCACAACCCATTTACAATTCATGGATATGGAGTGTTTCCTCCTTGATTTAATGTTTATATTTTAGGTATTTATCTTGTTTTTATTTTGGTAAGTTTTCATGTACCATTTTGCATATTATTTCATCTTTTCTTGTTTTACCTGCATTTATTGGTTATTCATTGCATACATGATGTTGTTGAAAACCTTATAAAATCCTCATGAACATTTTTCATGTGAAAATATTAATCAAAACCTTAAAACATTTGATTTTTCTATAAAATACACCAAAATTTTACCTAGATCATATTGCCTCAACCTTTCATGAATTATTTCTTACCTAGAGTCTTAAACCCAAGTAACTAGTCTCAAGAAACCTAAAGCTCTCAAAGGGCATTACCTAATCATATTTTCAATGAATACTTGCTTACCCAAAGTTTAGATTACCCACTACTTCTATTTCATCAGGTTTTCTAGCCCAAGTAACTTTCCTAAAGAAATATAGAGTTTTGAATATTTGTCACTTAATCAAGTTTTTTGACACTGAAGACTTGCATAATTCCTAGACCTTCCTAGAGTTTTGACAACCTATTACTTTGAATGAGTTTCTTAGAGTTTTCAAAGATTTAAACTACTAGAAGTTCCTAATATCTAAAATCTGATTAGGATTTTTACTCAAGACAATAACTTGACTCAGTTGTTCAACCTTTTCTAAACCATTAGTAACATTCATTGATTTTTCAAGAGTATATATCAAGCCTTCCTATTGTCAGTCATAACAAATGTCAAGAGGAGGAGGAGAAACAACTATGATTGAAGAATTTCATGATATTTCACTTTAATAAGTTTCAATACCAATTAGGAAAGGAAAGATAAAATCAAAGAGAGTTGAAAAGTCAAAAGAAGCAAAGATAAAGTATGAATACAAGGGATATCCCATTAAGTCCTACATTTCTTCCAAGTTGTCTAAAATTAGTGATCCTAACATGGGACATGTTTCCATAAATGAGCTATTAGAAAGATCCAAAACCATAATCAAGAGACCACTCATGAAAGCAATGGAAAATAGTGGAATCCTACAAGCTACAATGTTCCCAAGCTCTACGAAACTTCCTAAGATTATTCTTGATTGTGTTAAATATTTGGATTCTCTCACTAGGATAGTTAAAGATATAGCTGGTAATATGGTAGTCAAATTAAATTCTCACTAATTTGACTATTTTTTGAAGATCCCATCAAGATATAAAGTGCTTGATCTATCAATGGAAAAAGCTAAAAGCCAATAGGAGAATAAGACAACCTATTGCATCAATATAATGAATAAAACTTATCTAAAGAAACCAAAGAGGCCCTTAAGGTTTCCAAAATAAATACTGAGATTTGACTTGGTTCAAGAAGTGGATGACATCACCCAATTATTATGTAAAATTAATGGAGATAAGAATGCTAAGAACTTTTCCACTTGGATGTATGCATACATAAGGGCTATTGATGTCAATAGGAGTTCTGTAATGATTGAATGGTCAAAGATGATAAGTGATAGCATTGATCATCAGTTGAATAATTTATTATAGAATCTTGACTTCAAGATGACTTCATATTTAATATATGCAACAACATCTAATAGAACCTTTGCTAGGTTGATTATAAAACAGATATTGGCAACAGAGCCCATATATGAATATTACCCTCAATTGACTCTTTCTAAATACTTCAAACACTATAAGAGGGTAAATGATACATTCTTTTATGAAGTCATCTATAAATATAATGTTACTTTGAAATCCAAGAGAGTGTCTGATGTAGCTTGGGAGGTAGTTTCCTATTTTAGATGTATTTTCATTTAATTTTTGAATTTTACATATATCAAAGTTTGAGGTTTCATAGGGACACTAGTAAAATTTCCAAGGTACCCTAGTGATAAATGGATTATAATAGAACTATGTAGGTATCTAGTGGAGTTGCATGATTTATAGTCTAAAGTTCATTATTCTTCAGTTAGTTTTCCTATTATTATTGGCCATTATCATTATGAAAGTATGTATAAGGCCAAGAATGTATAAATAGAGATGTACCATAATTAAAATCAATCACATTTTGAGGATAGATAAAATTTTGATTATAGAGGTATAGCACAAAACACATTTTCTCTTGAGTACATGCATATCCCTACACTAAAAGACTTATGGATTGATTGCAAAGATGAGTTTGAAGTGAGAAGAAGATATAATAGTAGGACGACTATAGAGAAGATTCATTCTTTTGATTTATCCACCATTATTGAAGACATGGAAGATGATAAATAAGTGATTCATGATTCTTATCATGCAATGGGAGGAGACAATGTTCCACTTCTAGAAATTGAATTTAAGAAGAGTCAAGTAAAGACTATTGCTGAGAAAATTTTAGTGGTTCTCATTATGACTTCATCATGGATTCTTGGTAAGGGTTATTACATGAAGGATTCAATAATGATATAAATGGGTCAAGTAAGTCACAAGAGGAAATCAATGTAAGGAAAAAGTAGTCAAGATCCCAAGAATAAGTTAAAATTGAAAATGAATGTCGATGATACATATGATTTGGTAAAAGAAAAGGAATTGATCTAGCCAATTACCCCTGCATCTCCTCTAGTCACTTTCAAAACCACTCCTACTTATACCACTCTTATTTATACCAGATCCACCACATATTCATCTTCACTAACATGTAAAAACATACAACTAGTAGTGAAAGATGTAAACCCATCCACACTTATGCCACCTCCAAAGTTTCCATGTTTCAAACCTCTTAAGAAACATGTTCATAATGAAAATAATGTTAATTTTCCTCCACCTTCATCCTCTCCACCTAATAACCTTCCTCCACCTCCTTTTGAGGATCAACCCACCATTCCCCTTCTATTCATACACAGAAAGAGCCAGAGTAAGTAACTGTTGGAGAGGTGATTGCATCTCAAGAGGTATCATAACAATAAGTAACAGTTGAACCTGAGAGAGAGAAAGAGGTAGAGAATGATAAAGAGAAATAGAAAAATAAATAAAAATAAAAATAGGTAGAGAAAGAGAAAGAGGTAGAGATAGAGATAGAGAAAGAAAAAGATGAACAATTAACTTCCAAATGTTGTTCAAGATATTTTGGATGTACAAGAAGTTCCTTCTCAAGAGTTAGTGGTGAGAAATAATCAACAATAAATGGTAATATATTTATCCACTTAAAATAGTGTAGATTTATCTTCATGATTGGCATTACAGATAGCTCTTGAGTCAAAGGAATAAATTAACTTAGAGGATAAAGAATTATAACTTCTAAGAAGTCTTGATCATAAGGGTAAGAAGCCCAAGAGTGCTAAAGTGACTTCAAAGATAATAATCGAGCCTTCAAGTTATAAATTTGTAGAGATATTAGTTATTCCATAGGATAAGGATAAATTTGAAGTCATTGAAGAAGACTTAATATTCACAAAGGTATCCCTTGGATAAGTCACTACAACACCCTGAAGCACGACACATAGACCCTTATTAATAATCTCTTTTAGAAGTTAGACAAAGAGAAGGTTGATAAATCCAAGTTAAAAGAACAAATTTCTTAAGTATGTTAAATAATTTCCAGGGTGGAAATATATTCTCCTCAATAATCATTGCTTTCAAGAAATATGATTGATCAGCAAACAATAACAAAGGTATAAGAAACTGGTGACAAGGCTAAAGTAGTTAATGAATGGATTCATAAAATGTTATAAACTACACAAAAATGGTTTCCTGAGCTCCTAGGTACTTTGGCTAACATTGAGAATAAATTAGCATAGTTGAAAATAGTGATGTAAGAAATTGAAAATCAGAATGGAATCTTTGAATTACAGCAGGAAAGTCTTCAATGAATAAATGTTCTAAGTGAAAATAATTTTATTGAAGAAAAGATTATTCCAGAGGGATAAATAAAGAAATAAAATCAAGAGGAACACCTTATATCTTTTCACGTGCACATTTTGGAATTAATTCTTAAATAAATGAAACTTTAGAAGAAGATGTTGATAATGTGAAAGTAGATCTGGAGGATTGCATCTTCTACCTCATGAATGTTTGGTCTAAGAAAATGTAAAGGACACTTAAGAAATTGCATCAATAATTTAAGCAATTAATTTAAAATTCCAAAACTCATTTCACAACAAAATATAAAAAGGAGTTAATCAAAATTCAACAAGAGGTCAAGAGGTTGGAACCTAGGCTTGAGAAGGTGAAAGCTTAATGCAAGAAGATAGAAAGGGAAATTTTGAGAATGGAAATAGAGAGGCAATCAGTCTCCAAGTTAGATGATGTAGCCATCTAGTTCATAATGTCTCAACACATCAGGTATAGGGAAAAGTGCACATTAGAATTTCATGAATTAGAATGATTTATATTGATTCTCTTCTCAATAACCTTCTGTCTTATTTTATTTTATTTTCTTCACAGATGTATTTGAAGTAACTTGTTTTAAGTAATTATTTTATAAGTAATGTCATTTAGAGAAGTTACTTGTTAAATTAAGTTGCTTTGTAAAATGTAAGACTCAAGTAATTTTGCTAGAATCTCATACTTGAAGTTATTTTGTAAAAATAAATTAATTGAGTGAGTTTTGCATAGCATGCAAGGAATTTGTATTTGATCCAAACAGTGAAACCAAGAAGCGTTACATGTCATCAATCATTGCATGCCACACAAGATAAATTCAAGGAGGATGTCTCTCAGTAGTTAGTTTTTATTTTTTAATGTAGCATATGGGAATTCAAGGATTTGTCTTCTAATTTATTTCAACATCTAAAATAGTATAAATTAGAATGAAAGCCTGCATGTCAAAAGGATGGTAATTTTTAGAAAGTAATTGTAATTGTGAAACAATAAACTTTAAGCAATCTAAAAATTTGTGTTTAGATTTATGAATGCTTTTGTATGAACTATTATTCAAAGTGAATAAGAATAAACTTGATTTTTCTATAAATTTTCATTTAAAGAGATCATTTGGTGCATTCTGTGAAGATTATAATGTTAAACTTTATGTTATCTTTAAATTTGAATTTGAATTCAAGTTTTTCTTACTCATTTACTGAAAGAATTATCACCTCTTGAATGTTTATCTATTTGTAAAGATATAATAAGTTCTATAAAACTAATTTTTGTGAAGTAAAACTTATTTCTTCCCACATACTATAGTCATTTCATTATCTATTTATTAGAACTTATTTACACATTCTATGAATGAGTTACTTACTTGCTGCAAAATCACTCTGTTATTATTCATGAACTTTGTGATTAAAGTAATACCCTAAGATAATATAACATGTGCATAATTTATATAAACTATGAATAAATGAAAGTGTGAATATTTATAATAGATAATCATAAATTATATAGGAGCTTCACAATTAAGTGAAGGGGATTTAATCCCATGACTACCTAGGTACTTTTGCTAGCCCACAGAATATCTGGCCAACACAACCACTATAAAATCTCTACATAAAACCACTAAAAACATTTTTTTATATATATATTTGACTATTTTACCCATTAAAACTAATGGATATGATGAACCAAGTGACTCTTCAACTTCCTTTGACCTGTACAAAAGTGGAAGAATATTGATAAATGCCACACACCCTTTTTTACCTACAATTCTCTTGAAAACTCTTCCTTTTATGAATTGGAGATTGATAAATGGTAGTTAAAAATGACTCCAAAATTAAAATTCAATTATAAAATACCTTTAGAGAAAGTGCACAATCAGGTATAGGCATGATTTAATCACCAAGGTGTTAAAGGAATTTAAGAAACCCCTTTTCTAAAGATAAACCTTTATATTTTTTCATGCTTATAAAGTGTCATTTTTAAAATTGGAAAGCATAATAATATAAAATTAATAAAATACCATAATCTTATCCAAATTACCTTAAAATTTCTAAATAGCCTTAGAAAAAATGTGATCCACTTACTAGTTCTACTTATTTGACCCATTTTGACCAACTCTTGACCATGGTTGCTCTTATAAAGGTCACCACATTGTCTTATTAGGCATGCCTCCATATTTAATTGATTTACCACCTACCTTAACTTTTTAAAATTTACCTTAACAATGTTAAACACAACAAGAAGACCATAAATAATGAATACTTGATGACAAGACAAAATGACTTGCCTTAACTACCAATTAGACCATTCTAACTGAACATATAAGCTACCATTAAAGACACATTACCTATCAAATTATATTATTAATAACTAAGAAAAAGTTTTAATTATGGATAGAAACAAAGTTAAGATCAAGTAATTGAATTTTTTTGAATGATCCTCATTTAGAGTAGCCAAAATTTGGTTAATAGTAATGAAATTTCTAATTAAAAGGAAATGAATAAGTACCTAGGTGTGTGTGCACACCTTGTATTTTCTTAAGTTGAATTTTAGTGATTTGATAGTGACTAACCTACAACCAAGAGCATTTTATAGTGTAAAATTAGTTCATTTAAGTTGGTTTAAAAGTAATTGAAATATATTGAAATTTAAAGAGTAAGGTTTAGGAGTATGCATGTGTATTGATGTAATTCCTTGCCTATTGGAAAGTTATTTTGAAAAATATGTATAATTTTAAGGATCTAAAATGAAGATTAGGATAAATATAGATAAAATATTTAAAGTACATATATACAAGGAGAGAGAGAGAGAGAGAGAGAGAGAGAGGAGAGAGAGAGAGAGAGAGAGAGAGAGAGAGAGAGAGAGAGAGAGAGAGAGAGAGAGAGAGAGAGAGAGAGAGATGAGAGAGAGAGAGAGAGGGTACATTTCCCCAACTTTGAATTAAAATTGTTTTGCCATATATAAATTGAGATTAGTTAAACTATGCAACCCAATGATAATTTTAACTTGGTGAGGTTCATTGATATAATGAGATCCAACCTTAAAAATCGGTAAGATTGAGTGACTTAATCACCTCAACCATAATAAAAGGTGAACCAACCTCTACAATACATTGGTTCGATAAAGTCCATAAAAGTCTATGGGGTACCAGTATGTGCAATGGTTTTGAAATTTAAATTTAATTTGTATTTTATAATATTAGGCACATGTTTCAAAGCATATGCACCTTATATATGTCTCATGTTCAAATTGTATATAAAAATGGTACAAATGTATATAATTCTACCAAAAACATGTATCTAAATCATATAATTGTGTGATTTGTCCAATTTAGATAATTGTGTAAGTGTGGAGAACATGCTTATAAATCATGCCCCCACTATATATCGAGAAAATATAAAAATTGATATAAGTACCAATGTAGAGGACATATTTCTCAAAACATGCCTCCACTATAAACTTGAGATGTTGAATATTGAATAGATGTGGTGAACATTCTTCCAAATCAAGACCCCACTAAATCTATGAATTGATATAAATACTATACTAAATAAATATGGAAAACATGCTTCCAAAGCATGACCCCACTAAATTTTAAAAATATGAATGTGTGGAAGCCATGTCCATATTACATGCCCCCACTAAATCTAATATCTATGGATAACATGCTTCTTAAGCATTCCCCTACTAATATGTCCAACCTTTGATGTGAGGAAAAGATAGTACCTGGTAGTTATTTCACTTCAAAGTAAGAGGATAACCATATAGATTTATATTTTATGACTGAACCATATAACATGTATACAATTTGTATAGGTAATTATATCATTGAAATGCATATAATCAATGTGATCACATGTAGTCCTAGGATGTATGATAAACATCAATACAATGTCTAGATAGTAATAATACAAGATCAATAAGCAAATAAGCACACACATAAGAGCACTCAAAATCAAGTAAAAATTCAATGGTCTAATGAGATAAAAAATAAGGGGCATGTTCAAATTCCATATAATTGATTGGATATGACTTAGTCAAATTTACATGAAATCAAAATGACATATTGAAATTTCCATACCACAAGCAATGGCATATTCAAATGTCAAAGAAGGCAAGCATAGGCATAAGGCCCACACATAATGGATCATATTCAAATGATTGAAAAAGTAAGATAATATCAAGGTAAAACATTCAAGGAAGTTTATAAAATAAAAACATAAGAAACTAACATAAACATGTCATAGTGTCTTATGGATCAAATGTGCTAGAAAAAAATATCAAGTGCATATCATATCAAGTACTATGTGCAAGATATAATCATGGATAAGGCATGTGTAAGTACATAATAAAACTCAAACATGATAGTGTAGAGTGATCATCAAATCATACAACTTGTGTTTATAAATATCATAAAATATGGATGCCCCAAACATATTAGTGACATGAGTAAAGGAAAATCCCAACACCCATAAATGTATAGAATCATGTATTTGTGTATGCTTATATATGTATATGTAGGAGTAATAGATATTTTATCCCTCAACATGAAAATAACACATAGATTCCAAGGATATAATAAAATATGTAGGTATGTAATTTTTGGAAGAGGCGGTATCATCCTATGATCTCATCCAAAGGATGATCATAGTTATCTCCCCACTCAGAACTTGGTGCATGAAACTAGTGGTATTTCCAAGAAACGTGTATAAGTGAAATATTTATTTCTATAGTATCTATGATGCTCATCATATGTATAATAGGACTCAAATGCCATGAAGTACCAATAAAAGGAATAGGGGTTATTGGAACCCATATATTTATACTCTATGGTTTCTTTAGAATAGAAATAGTAAGAACAAGTTTAGGTGCTCTAGACATCTAAATATGGTGTATGGAGGAAGAATATTCCATGGAATCAATTGTATGTCTCTAATTTAAAGGTCTCTCAAGTACTAGCTACATAGTAAATGGGATTGTTTATTGCTTACCCTTTTACAGTGGATTAGCCTTAACAGGCTTGATAATTAACTTCTTGGGTATGACTTTATCTTATTCAAGAGGATACTCATATGGAACACCATAAAATGTAATTAATTGATTGACATTAATGTATTTAACACATCCATGCATCATACAAGGTATTGCTTTAAGATTATGTATCCAAAGTCATCCCAACAACATGTCAAATACACATATAGAATTTATAACTGAGAAAGTAGTGACCACATGTGTGGGACCAACCTATAAAGGGAGATCAATATTGCTAGGTACCTTTTGGGAGGTCCCATCAAATGATCTAATTGATCTAATAGAAATTTTTAAATCATGTTGATTATAACTTAAATGCATAAGTAATGTCATGGTGAAAACACTATCATTTATACCATTATAAATCATAAAAATACGTATAGGGTGCTTATCAAGGTATGCTTGAATTAATAGAGAATGAAGATCAGAGTCATCATCCTTAATTTCACTATCATCAAAGTAAATGACAAGTTATGTAAACCATAGGAGGTATATGTCATGTGTAAATACCAATAACCCCATCTAGTGGGTGTCCATAATAAGATGGATTAGGATGTTCATTATATGTCATTTGTACTTTTGGTTCATTCTTAGAATTGTCTTGCAAATAATTATTAAATATCTTCTGCTTATGGTGATCACCAAGTTATGAAACTGATTCCTTTGTTGGTCATTGATGAGGTCCTAGATATTATGGTTTAACATAAAACATCTATTTTTAGAATGCCCAAGGCCTTGGTGATAGTCACAATAAGAATTTACATTATATACTCTAGGTATATGTCTATTTATATCAACCTCTATAGGAGGCGGGAGAGATACAAGATGACACTCTAGAAATCATGGGAGTAATGAAGTAGGAGGCTCAAGTAAACATGTAAACTATATCCTTAGTGTATTATATAGGATAAGTTGATTAGGCATTATGAAACTAACTTAATTATGGTGCTTGTTTTCATTTTAGGCTCAAGAGGTTTTATCGTATAATTTAGTTTGATCATAAATTTTATACTAGTTGTAGATGTAACTAGCATGTTTACCATATATTTGAGCTTATTCAATGAAATAATCTTAATTTCATGGTCCCATATATAATGGCATAAGTCATAAAAAGATTTAAACTTATTGAAAATAATGGACTCATGTAAATGAGCAAGCAAACTTTTACTTTAATATGCCTTGCAACTCTTTGCTTGTCATAAGATTAGTCATTTTGGCTAGTATTGTCTTATATCTCAAGGCATATTCACTGATATATTCATTGGTTCCTTATTCGATATTTATAATTTGAGCATAGAAAACATTTTTGGTAATGTTAATAGAAAAGTGTGCCAAAAACAAAATATTTAAGAATTTTGAATGCTTTCATAGATTGGAGATGTAAGTCATAAAACCACCTCAAAGCATAGTCCTTAAGGCTCCTTGGAAATAATTTGGTGAAAATTTTATCATTAGAATCATAATCAAGGCATACTGCATAGAAGATTTGAAGATGTTGTTCAATATCACCCTTGCCATCATAGAATGTGAACTTAGATGCAACAAATCTAGTTGGAAAGGGGGTGTAAATATATCTCAAGTGTGATAGGGTTATGTAATACATTTTGTGAATCTATAACATGTGAATACTTTGAAGCCTTTTATTCCATGTTTGTAACCTTAAGGGTCTTCTAAGGTCTTTATGACTTGAAATATTTTTTGAGTTAAAGACCCATTAAGATTTAGATTAACTAATTTAGTAGTCATCAAAGGGGATGAAAACATGTTTTGAGTAGTAATAGGCATTAAAATTGGTATTTATGTAAAAATAATGGGAAAGTTTATAATAGATGTATCAATAGTATTTTCAAGTAACAAAGGTTGAAACACAAAATAAATTCCCCCATTAGATATAGGTGGATCAATAAGTGCAAGATGAGTTATAATAACTTCTAAAGATTTACCATTACTAGGTGAGGTAGCCTTTGTTTTATTTTGTTTACTTATTTCATCTCTTGTAACATATAAAATTTCATCTATTAAACCCTTGTTATTGTTGAGATGAGTAATCAATGCTTCTTGATCTTCCATTTAGAATCAGGTTTTTGCATTAACATTTTCCATTGCTTCATAAATGAAAATTTTAAAATTTACAACAAAGTACAATAATCAAAAAATTAGAAAACCCTATGTAATCTAGGGTTTAATGTTCAAATATTGGGTTCATAAAATATTTAACCCTAATTTGGATTAGTATCTTACTTGGGTAGATAGGGTTAATAATGTAGAAATGATAGGATACAAGGGTGAGTATCAGATATACAATAAGATAATTAAATGCTAAATGTGGATGTACCATAAACTAAATTTATTAAATTAGGATAAGATATAAATGGAAAGTATAACTATGTTAGATATAAAAATGACATAAAATAAGGTACTTAGCTAGCTCTAGTGCTAATGTAGATTTAGATTTGGTATTGGTAGAAAGTAGGTAGGAAGATAGTTCTGAAATAGTTGTCAGATTATAGATCTGGTGTCTCTGGCTCTCTGGACACTAATGTCATCTTGGGATTTTTAAATCAATACTACTATATAGGTTTGATGTGTCTTATTGAAATACTTATTGGAAAAGAATGTGATCACCTATATGATTTTAGATTTGGATTCACCTTCACTTTGGTGTATTTAGATCTAGGTCATGGACTGATGCTCCTTTTGAAATAGAAAAACCCTAGTTTTCCATATTTAATTTGGCCTTGAGTAAAAATAAGTAAGTGGGCACAAAATTTTAAAATCACCCATAATGACCCCACTATCAAAGGGCACTTCCTATATAACCCATAATCCAAAAGAGGGCCTCAAACTCATGTAGTTCTCTACATGTTGGATTATGTGTGAATCATGAAACATGTGTAAAGTTGGTACATTAGTGACCTAGCTTGTAACTTGTAAAATAAGACATTATTACTAATATTTTAGTACTTTATACTTGTAGATGTGTTGCACTTATGATTGGTGTAGGAATAGGGAAGATTTGATCAATTGAATGCTTGATAGAGTGATTTTGATAAATGCTTTGGTCTTTTTGGTATGATTACTAGGTGAGGTATGAATGATGGTTGATATTATATTTATACCAATCCTTTCGAGAGATAACTCAAATTAAATCACTTAGGCTAACTATTTAAATATGTTTCATATGAAAATTGAATGACTTCAGATCATTTGACACTTGCTTTGGGGTAGGATGACAATGTCAATGTTATTATCTAACTCAAACATTAGTGTCCAAAGAGTACCAAAAGAGGCACATGTTTAAAAATTACATAAGTGTAAGATAAGAACATTTTAAGAATTATAGGCAAGATAGGATGTCTAAGTCATCAATATAACACTTTTTAGACTAAGAAATAGGCCAAACAAAATAAGATAGAGTAGATGTGAAGCTTGTAGAATCAAGGCATGTGTAGAACTAAGAGGAACAACCAAGGTCTAAGTTTTATAAATGTACAAGACTGAGGTGTTACATAATAACATAATATCATCTATAGGAGAACACAGTGGTCCAATATTCACAATAACATTATTTTTCAATCAAAAAATATGGCTCCATGAAATCAATATATCATGCATATTTGACATTTTTTGTAATTAGCCAAATAAATTATTTCAATCTTGGTAATATTATTTAAGCTAAATAATATTATTTAAGGCTAGAAATATTTATTTAAAATTTTAAAATCCTATCTAAATCTCATGAAAATTTTTAGGAACAAGTCATTTGAATTTATGTTTAGGTAGAAATTAGTTAAGTAAAAACAAAATTAACATGTAATTTGGATGAAAATTCAATGCATACACTTATTTATTTTTTAGTTTATTGTTTGAAATAGGAATAAAATTAGAAATATAGTTAGTTATTCATGAGAGCTATGCATTAGTGAATTTTATACACTGAGCTTCATTATTAATAATTGTGTTGAACTCATTATTATTGAGAAATATTTTTTAAGAAAATTGACAAACTTGAGAAATATTCATGGATGTTTTGTGATTTTGTTTTAGTTTTCTACTCTCTCAAATTTTTATGTTTGTTGTAAATAATTTCCATTAAGTTGATATTATCGTATAAAGTTTATGCATGTATTTTATTACAATGATTAGATTGAACTTGATGTTAGTCTTATTAGCCTTGTGATTATATATCATACTTATAATTTTTTAGTGATTTGATTATGGTTATAAATTTAATAATGATAATATATTTGATTATGATTACTGGGTTATTTTGTAATTATTTATTTAGAGTCTTTATAGTGTATGTTATTATTTTTAATTACAACTAACTTGTGACAGACATTGGCTAATTATAGATGCTTGATTTAGTATATTCAATCAATTTGGAAAGGTTTAATCCATAAAAAATCATAGAGCCTCTTCTTTTACACCTTATTCTTCCATATTTTTGTGTATTTTATGAGATCTGATTATTTTAATTTAGTACCATTGTAAATATATATGCTTGGGTGTTAATTTTATCCCTCGGGTGAATTTCCCTTGATGGGTTGTATGTCACATGTTATTATTCCACCACTTGGTTAATTGAACAACACATACCCATAATTTTTGCCTTGCAATGATTAGTCACCAATCCTAAAATGAGAGGGTAAAAACCCATTACCTAGGTTATGCATAAAACTTTCATCAATAGTTTCAAATTATGTTCCAAATTTTAAATACTATTTAGAGTTCCCACATATGTTTATTTTAGTCTTCTTTTCATTATTTTCATTTTTTTATTTGTTCATTGTATTTTTAGTCATCTATTTTTTTGCATTATCGGTTCTTAATATTTTTAGATTACTATATTTGTATATCTCTCCCTTGTTCCTTAGTTTTACCCATTTCACATAGCAACATTTATACATTGTTTCACTACTTAGTAAAAGAATTTCATGCATGAGAGTAATAATAAAAATTTAAATGATAGGGAAGATAAGGAACATATTGGACCAATGAGGATAAGATTCTAAAAAAGGATCTCAATAATCACAAATATGGTGATGGAAAAATGAGTTCGATAGTTGTTATGGACCCCAAGAGAGGGGGAGATAAGTCATTAAGGAGTTGTGAGGACTCACATGGAGTGGGAATAATAGATTATTGACTCTCATAAAAAATTTATGCATGATGATTATAAATATGATATACATATAATTTATTAGGATACTTTATCCTTAGATGAAAAACTAACTTGAGGGGTTTCTTGGGACCCACTGGGGATAACTAGAGGATGTACAATTTGAAGTAAGATGAAAAAAAATATCCTACCTTAATTTTTCACTCATGTTCACTTAAATTAACATGAAGAGTAATTCAAAATAAGTTAGGATATGATGGTAAATATGGAGTTTAAAATAAAAGTGGTAGAATAATGTATGTTGAAGAAACTACTACCTTATGCACCGATCAAATTATCATGAGAATGAATGGCAATAACTTCATTCACATGAGTAATAAAATTTCTAGGAGGTCAAGAAAATTAATTAGTAGCATTAATACTCCAACACATGTTAGGTCAACAAATAACCTCATTGGGGGGAAAAACAAGAATAATTGAGAACAAAAACCATATCAAGTATGCTAAGTGTAAGAGGATTGACTTAATTGACAAGTAGTAATGGGGGAATACTAATCAATTTGAGAGGTCCAATTAACCCTAGAGGAATTATAAATAAATCATTATAGGGACTAGTCAAACATAAAATAATATTGTACAATATTAATATGAAGCTACGTGTAAATATGTGTTGAGAATTACACTAAGTACATGCAAAAATAAAAAACTATATAATGAGAAAATTGAGTAATAAAACTGGAATACAAAACAAGTTATTTTTACATCAATATACTTGAGTATATGTATACACTTACTACAAAAAGTATGACCATATCTAATTGTATATGATTACACTTTACATATGGAGGCATTCTTAAAATAGTTTAATATTCTAGAGTTTGAGTAGCATAACATCTCCATGTTTAAGGAGATAAATCAAGATGTCTTAGAGGGTGTACACACTTATAGATGTAAATTATAAACCATTCATCTCCATATTTTCATATTAAATTTACCTGTTATAACATGTGCAATGTTTTGTGTGTAAATTATTAGTTGTACCCCAAAGGGATTTATCAATGAAGACATTTAAGAGTTATGTGAGAGCTTAGAGTATCAATGAGAGATAAAGT